>JAHXMU010000755.1:68201-82336 GCA_019455685.1 Philornis downsi
TCAGATATCATTATATATTTAATGTAGCACGCCATTCCACAAATTATGCCCAGCACAGTGCTTTGAATCACTGATTTATTGAATTCAATATCCTAAATGGGATTGCAAGAAATAAATACAGAATTCAACACCTAGAGTTTTGCATGTCTGGAAATAACTTTCAACTGTTCCTTTTTAAATATTTAAAATAAAATCATTTATATATTTGCATAACTTTCTTGAAATACGTTATGCCAATTCTTAGTCTGTAAGGATTTATATATCCATAGACATAAATAAATGAAATGAAATGAAAGTATACATAAAGGGTGTTCAAACAATGACACTTCGAGTGCCGCCAAATTTAAATCTTGCGTTCTCGTTGGGACACCCTTTGCCTTCGAGTAGATGACCATATGCTTCCACCAAGGTATACCACGATATATATGAGTTGAAACTTAGTTGGACGCTTATATCCCACTCCTAGACCTATGTCAGACTTTTTTTTAAGGGCTTATGTCAAGCAAGATCCGTACAAAATGGAACCAGGGAATTTGACTGAATTGAAGCAGTCCATTAAAACAAAAACTGAGGCGATCTCGATTTCAGCCCTTCAGGCCGCAATGAATATTTTTCTGATCAGGTGTCACATATGTATGAATAAGCATGGGGGTCATTGACGGTCCATCATCTTCAAAATCAATTAGTTACATAAAATAAAATTGAATTCTCTATACAACAGAAAACAAATAAATGAAATACATTGATTAAAAAAAAAGTTATTTGAAATTCTTATTGCAGCAGAATTGGGTGGCCAATCTGCTTTATAAAAATACTAAAAATACTGAAAATACAAATTTCTCTTTTCATCCATTTGCAACACCTGTCGTCAACTGTGCACCGACTCATCGCCAGATAGGCTGGCCAGATAGGTGGCAACAAAATATATCGTATATTTAAATAATGGATTTGGGATGCTTCGTACCTAAAGGGTGTCCCAACAAGAACGCAAGATTTATAATGGTGATCGACCGAAAATGTCGCAGCTGTACGTGATGATGTCGCCCAAACTCCATCCACCTCAATTCGACACCGAGCTCAGCTCAGCTCAGCATTGAAGATTTGCATCTTCATGCATACAAAGTTCAATTGACTCAGAAACTGAAGCCAGCTGACCATGGAAGCGAAGGGAGTTCATTAATTGGGTATTGGAAAGACAACATGAAAATGCTGATTTTGCCAATAAAATCATCTTGATGGCTTCGTCAATAAGCAGAATTGTCGCATTTGGGTTGAGGAAAATCCTCGAGTGATTCACAAGAAGCAAATGCATCCTCAACGTGTCACTGTGTGGTGTGGATTTTGGGCTGGAGGAATCATTGGACCTTTTTTATGAAAATGAGGCATGTCAAGCGCAAACAGTCAATGGTGTTCGGTTTCGTGAAATGATAACCAGTTTTTTTGTGCCTAGAATTGAAGAAATGAATATGGACGGCATGTGGTTTCAACAAGACGGTGCCACATGTCATACAGCCAGAGAAACAATTCAATTGTTGAATCAGTCATTTAAATCTTGCGTTCTTGTTGGGACACCCTTTTATATACTCGTATATGAAATAGATACATATACGATTCATTTTTTGGAAAAAATTCTGAAAAATTACATGCTTCCAGAATCAACATCACTCTTTGCCCGACAAATTTTTTCCTACTGGTTCGACTTGCTCAATTTCGAACCCAAAATGCATATGTCTATAAGACATTTTAATGCGAAATTTTAGCTCAAGGATGTCGAAGGTATGGACATCCTTTAATCGGCAAAAACTTTTAGTGAATCAAGTATATATAGGGTTCTATATGAGTATTTGTATTTGTTACAAACGGGATGACAAACTTCTATGGAGAAATGTACGAAAATGTACAAGAATGTATTTCAATTGCGGATGGTATACAGTGAATATTAGTTGGAGATATGGTCAGTAAAGACTGACGCCAGTTAAACTTAACATCATATGAAACAAATGTGAGATTTATAATGGTTCAATCGACTAGCAGTATGGTTGACATGGAGCATAAAATGTAAACAGTTTATATTCTCGGTGTTAGTATTACACCTTATGATTTGGTTACAATTAACTAATACATTTACATTAAATGCATTACATTCTCACATCATGATCAAACAATTATCACAAATATTCTCGCTCCAAAGCAATTTCATTATTTATATGAGTGTAAATGATAATATTGCGGATTTAACAACAACTGCTGTTCCTTTTTTGTAGCTTCTGCTGTCAGAATAATACTTATTGCATGTGGTGCATGATTTTTTTTCGAAAATACATACAAAGTTATCGACTGCAAACACACATGTATGCAGTTTAGGCGGAAGTTGGTGTTTGTGTTTACTTCTGATGATCATCCATCTCTTGCTCTTCAGCTCGCTGACACTCACACAGCATAAAATCAACTGCAACTGAGTGTTTTTGATGGAATGGAATTTTTAAAATGCAGTAATTTGCTAAATATGGAAGCGCAAAGGACGTTTGCCCGAATGACTGGCTGGACGGGATGGATGAATGATTCACACAAAACGAAAACGCAACAACAGAACATAAAGTTACTATCCCGAAACCAGTTGCAATTGCAAGTGAGCATTTTAAGGTGAACGTAAAGAGTTCATCGTTATTGGATAATTTCGACTACCAGCACAGTGTATAGAATACGGCAATCTAAAATGTTTTACTAAATAATTAACAACATCAACAGAGAGGCCCACAATTCACTTGAATCCATTTGACAGCCAATAATGGTTAACTTTAAGGTCCACTCATAAGAAATATGAAAAGCAATGCTGGTGCAACAAACTCAGATTGCTAATTGAAGGAGTTATTGTAACATATCTACCTTTTTCCTGGACCTGTGCCTTAGCATCCACCCTTTTCCGTCTAAACCATATCCTCAAATTGCCCGTTCAACTTTCATTGAATTCACGGAGTCGTCATTGCCAATTTGTAAACAAACTTTCCAAACGGGTCTTGTTCAATTTTTTGTTAACACAAACCGAATACTTTCAACACATTTGTTGGCTGTCTGAAATCATTTTTGCTACTCCTACATTGTGTGGGTGAGGCAAACATTTTTCGGGATTTTCGCTTAGTTATTCGTTGCTTGCAACAAACAAGCCTGAAAACTTCAACGAACCTACTGGAACTACCCGAGCCACAGGAGAAAACAAAATCACTTGATGTGGCCAGAAATTCATAGCAAATACTCAATAAGGGCAACATGGCTTGTGGGATGTTCATTGAACCGGTTATGCCACTGACATTCACACAAATAACGATCGAAATATTTGCTTCGATATGCACTGCTAATGATTAGTGTTCAATTTTGAGAAAATTTAATGAATACTGAATAATCAAGCAACACTTTTTAAGGTGCTGAATGACTTTGCATTTTCATCTATCCATTATATTACAAACTGTTGTCCAGTATTTCTTTCACTTCCTGCAGGGCCTGATGTTTACATTCTCTTTGTTGTCCCCATCTTTAGTAGCCCGATTCAAAGCCAATTTCCTTCACAAAGTGACAAAGGAAGTAAATGACCAAATACAGATGCGCACTCATTGTCATGTACACGCACAAACACACACACACACACTCGATGGTCACATGCCCAAGGAGCCAAAGAACACCGAGGAAAGCAAGTGACCACATACTTGGTCCGCAGCTTAGCAAAGCCGACCATAACATAATCAATATCTCGAAACGATCACCGCACTGTGTACTACCACCAGCTCTTGGGCTACGAGACAACTTGTGCAACAACGATTCCTTTAAAGATTCTTGGGACAACAACGCCATCGGAAGAAGACAACATTATCATCATGGTCGTCATCGTCGTCAGCCACGTCCGAGAGCAAAAGCAAAACCGGTATTAACTACAGCTCAAAGCATTATCAGTACAACAAAGCTACTGATCGTATTAAGTCAAAGCTCAAACAACTGTGTTTTTGTTGTTCCCGGGACCTTTTTCAGTCCCTCCCCGCGAGAGAACCGACTTCTAGCTTATTGTTGGGTTTGGCCTTTATTGAAGAAAAAAAAAAAACAAAACGAAACTCCATTGGAGGCTGTGATCTCTGCGTGCAAGTGGGAATAAACAGTGGTTCCATAAGACATTTCATCAGATATCTTTAGTGGAAAAGGAGAAAAGTATTCGCACAATTTCCTGTAATAGAGTTTAAATTTTTAGCCTGAATTTTAAAGTGTAACATTTCTCCAATCTCATATTCAAATGTGTGCAAATACCGGAATCAGTTAATACTGATTTCTCTCTCAAAATTTTTAGACTGAATCTAACGTGACAGGTTTAACTCTATCAGATGACTACTACTCACCAGACTATTAGAAAGTCTTAAGGCCGCAAATCAACAACATGATTGAAAATCACAGTCTTAAATTTTTAACTGTAGGAGGATTACACAGGAAAATCCCAGTTCGATTGATCCAGCTGTACGAATTTAGTTTACGTGGCAGCAATTCCTACAACAGATTCATAATGGTTTCTTTAACTGCGGCACGGAACTAGGTAGAAAAGGGGGACCAGATTCCCACATAAATGTATCCGCAGGACAACTTGACTACCTACTGGTCATATGACGTGAGGCCAGATCGTATGATTGAAAGCATTCTTCTAGTCTCACAGACAAGAGAGTAACCCGTTTAGAAAATACATAGCAAAGTTTTAGAAGGTGGCATAAGAGCACTCTTGGAGTGGAGTCAAAGGCAGTGTGAAGAAACTTTCTAGTTAGGGCATCAAACCTACAATATTAAATAGGATGCACATTCTTGTTCGGGAAACTAATCCAGTTTTACATACCATGATATCGTTTTGTAATGTTGCCATAAACGCATTTTGTACATCGACATGCACCGACATATTATGACATAATTTGATACATCAATTCAAGAAATCCGATCGTATAAAATAAGCCTAATGCTGATTTCTGCTTACGAATATGTGTGAGTGGATATGGCGAATCCAATACACATAAGTATGAATACTGAATGTATGATTATGGTAAATAGATTTTTTGCTTATGACATAAACATACATCTCATTTTTCTGCAAAGTTATCCTACTTTGTCCTTTAGTCCTACAATTTTACGTCATACTTTCGAGTAAAAAAGTGGACATCATTCTAAAGAATAGTATTTTCATATATTTTCCTTCTTGGGAAGCTCTTTTTAGTTACACAAAAGGATTCAATGAAATAAAGGTGCTATAACCGACAGTCCTTACAAGAATATTAAATTTTTTTTTAAATTAAATTTAATTAAATTTTTTTTTCATTAAAATTTGTTAACATTCGTTAAAAATTTTTGTTCATTAATAACTTAAATTGATTAGTTATGTGAATTCTGATCAAAAGAAGAAAATTGTCACAAAAATGATCTAAAGAGTTTGCATTGCTGTAGACAATCTGGTGGAAAAGAACTAAAAGTAACAACAACCGTCGTGTAAATTCATCGATGATTCTTTATTTTTTTACCACTTCTAAACCACGATCAAAAGATCTTTTTAACTTCTTGGACGCTCCTTTTCACTGGGTTATTAACTGCAAATTAATGCACCCATTGAATAAAAAAACAATTGGAAATTGGTTCGAGTGACCAAAGTTCCATTTACCCTCACCCGGTGTAGACATTTAAGAAGTGGTTGACAACATACATAAAATGGTAGTTATTGCCCCACGCGGGAGGTGCGCGAAATTGCACCTGATATAAAACGAATGGGAGATATATTTGACGGGAATTTGATCATGAGAAAACGTAGTGACAACCAACTCAATCGTCTTATTATTTCAAAGGAAACTTTTACAAAGTTCAACCGGAATATGCAGAATTTGGATCTGTGTAAATGGAACTTGGATGCGCTACAACACATCCGATGTTACGAAATAGTCGAAGCAAGAGATCTCTCCAGAGGACACCAGATCGGAGAAGGTAATGCTGGGTTTTTCAGACAACAATATGAATATGACCATTTAGGACTATTGGACTGATCTGATTTGAAACAAAAGCAATCACATGTAGCGAAGAAATAAGTTTATTTCCCCCAAGGACAGCGCAATGGCACGCACATCTCTCATATATTTTGCTATGACAACGGCTTAATTTCTGAGCTTTAGCAAAAAGGCTCTTCGACTAAGTTTCACTCTTCCTAAAGTCTTACTAATGTATGACAAATTTGCAAGTTGTACAAAGTTTGTGATTGTGGGGAAAATATCAAAGTAAAGTAGCCATTTACACTTGGAATTTAGGGAGACTGTGTTGAATATTCCCAAATTTCCAACTTTTAGTAGCACTACCAAATTTCCGACTCCATTTTTAGTTTCTATACCCTTATTAACTATACCCTACTATATCGTTAGATAATGCATTTAATGCGTTACTTTGGAGTTACTAATTTGAGCTTCAATTTACAAAAATATTTTGTTTTTCTCCCGTCAAGGATGGGGAATGAAAGCTAAACCTTTAGAAAGTAAGGACCCCCTCTACCGATACAATTTACTTTCCAAAACACACTTTTGGGAAGGAAGGAAGGAAATTTCACTGAAAATCGAAACAAAATTAATTCAAAGTAAATGAAAAACCAAACTAGTAGTCGAAAGTTTTCTCTTCGATCTATTTAATATATCTTTGATATAAAACAGAACTAGAAGCCTTGAAGAATTTCCTTTACTTGCGAAAAATTTTGCTCAATATTAGACTGCTACGAGCAATAAAAAATTCAATTTGAAATTCAAATAATAATCTAAGTTTAAGAAACTTGTTTTCAGATATTTCATGGCTGCGCAGAATTGTATTGGAAAGCGTGTGATACCACTGTTGCATTTTCTTTAGCTATTTTCACGATGCGCACCTGTGCGCGCACAGAGGAATTGCATGGAAAAAATATTTACCCGTTGTCTTTTGTTTGTTCCTTTCGTTTCGTATCCGTATCTGCTGCATTACTGCTGCTTAATGATTTTTAAATGTTCGCATTTGTAATGAGTTTAGTCAGCTCTGGTCGTAACCTGACACATGCGTATGTCATGTACCTGTTGCGAGTGCGTAAAGGCAAAAGAAGCGGTCCCGCCACGTACACTCTAGCGGACGGGCGTGCGAAGGGAACAGCAGTCAGTAGCTGTGACATTTCATTTCTGTTTTGTTTTATTGCATTGCGAGTACAAGGATCATGAATGAATTTGTGCACAGAAGTATGAATGAATGGATACCATAAATGGCAAGAACATTCAACCCCAACAGTCCCACTCCACGTCCATTGGAAATGTATTATACCTTCGCACACACACACACACACACACACGCACACACAGTTGTGGAGTACTCTCGAACATATGGAGGAAAACCGGTGGTACGTAAGTTGTTCCTTCGAAATATTTGCTTAACAAAAAATCAACCAAGACCTTTTTGGTAACTTTGGGCTGGTGTGGTGGTAATCCAACAGTCAGCAGCCATCCAACTAAGCAACAAATCCAAAAGCTGTGGCAGCCAAGTTAATTTACAATTTCTTTGGAATCTTCTTCAAATTCTATGTTGCAACAATGCTTGTCTTCGTCGTCGTCGTCGTCTGTGTCTTTTTATTTTTGTCAGAAAATGCTATCAAAATTGCTCAAAACACAACATTTGGTTTCCTAGAACTAACGTCAGCAACTTCTGAAGTACTTAAAGCTCACATAGAGCGGTGCGGTTCGGCAAAGGCGCAAGCGGTACTTTAAGCGTGTGTTTGACTGGTAGTGGTGGCAGGCAACATTGAATGTAGCAATAAACTTTAGCCATTTTGCTGCTGCTGTTGTTGTTGTTGCTGCCGCTGCTACTAACAATAAAACACAAAAAACCACAAAGAATTGTAGCTACGTCGGAAAGAGTCAGTGGGGACCCCTGAGAAACGAAGTCATGTCTTGAGAACCTTAAACAAATAGTTGGGAAATTACAAAATGCAACAACAACAACTGCGGAGATAATCTGACAAACATCTCAGGAAGACGAAAAAAAAAACGGCGATTGCATCCACTCCGCTGGAAGGTAATTAAGGTTTAGCAGTTTTTTTTTTGTTGTCGCCGCAACAGCAGCAGTCATCACAAATGCAACAGTCTTTTCCGAGTTTTTTCTGTGGGCCACAATAAAAATTCACACGGCAACACTTGCTGGAGATTGGGTTGAGCTACGGTTGGAGCATTGGAGACTGTAGAGTGGCTTTCGGTTTTGTTGTGTTGCATTGCAACATTATCTAGGCGTGATATTAATGTAATTAGACATGTTTAACCAATGAATCGGCTGACCTGTGAGGCATCAACAATGAATAGCGCTGGGGCACCATAGCAAGCAAAAATGCCACCAAAGATGTCAGTTCTCCTTAGGCATTTTGAAAAGTTTAAACTATGGGGGATAGGAAAGACAAAAATATACAGAGAAATGATTCTTAATACATCAAATAATTGGTGCGATATACTTTGGAATCAAATAATTGGTGCGATATGCTTTGGAATCTGAAAGGGAGAAAATAATTTGCCATCATAAATCAGTCATGAAGTGGTGACTCTTATGTCGAACTCAACGTACAATACCTTCAATGTTTGGAAGAGTTTTCTCTAACACAAATCATAGAAGTTTAAGACCAATTTAAAAATAAACAAATTGTAGACGTTATTATTAGGTAAAGAGTATGATTTACCCACAAAATAAGGCACTGCAAATGGGTAGTATTGACAGACTACTAGACGCCCATTTTGCGGCGGGTCGTGAGTACACTCTAACTTCTACAGCCTAGGAGAATCGTAGTGTCAACTTTCATCAGAATCAAAATATCGATGTATGTTTTGTCGGAAGAGTTTGGAGCTCTATCGCAACTTCCATTCATTTTGCACATTGGTTACTATTTAGTTGACACGAATGTCCTTTTTGGTTTTGATTAAAAAGCGTACTGGTGGGTTGCAAAAACTAACTCACAACAAAGAATGTTATGAACAATTCTTGCAAAATTTCATAACATATCTTGACGCACTGATTTGTTCCATCATAAGTAATGATCGTAAGCAATACGTTTATTTATTTGTTATGGTCAAAGGGACGGAAAACACTGGCATAAAATTGGAATTGAATCGGCTTCATGATTTCCTCGAAGCTTTTTATATATAAAGTAAAAACTATCGGGTATTTTCAATAAAACAAAATGTAATCTACTCTTGTTTAATCATACAGAAAAATAGATTTTTAACGTCAATTATAAGAGTGGACTTCTTTCTAATCAGTGATGTGAAATGAGATTAATGCACCTTTTTGAGTGAAGCAAATTTTGCACTCCGTGTTGAATTTAATTGCAGTAACAATTTGATTTCCATATAAAGACATTTTGAGCAAAATTCCTAGTATTTCATGAAGTTGATTATATTTTCGCAACTGCCTCCTTCCATACACAAATTTAACATTTATATCAGTTTTTTTTTTTTTAATTTGATTATATTTATATGTATATTTTTACACTTTTACAAAAGCTCTTTTTCAAATTTGGAGCCTATAGAACTTTTTGCAATAATTCATGCAGCTGTATCAAAATTAAACTGAAATGAAGATTATGAATACATTTTCATCATTTACTAGTCAACGAAATTTTTTGTCGTTAAATGGTTAGATATATTTGAAAGACATTTATTTGCATATGATAACAATTTGGAATAGTTTTGGAAACATGCAAACGGTGCTTTCTAATGGTCAATAATAGATGCTATAATGATATTTAATTCCTTCCCCCAATGTGTCATAAAATAAAAGCCCGTAAAACTAACATAATATCGTACTTAATAAATTACAATCCTATCACTAACTGAGAGAAACTTTTGCCTACACCCTTTGTCTCTACAGCTTTTGCCACCCCAGCCTCCACAACCTGAGTTTTACGTCTAAGATCTGTTGAATGTTATATAAAACTCGGTGATATCTAGCAAATTGGAATATTTTAAAATTACAGTCATATCTTGTTTTCTGTTGAGCAGAATTTGAGTTCATTATGATGGCACTTTCAGCGCTCCCCTTTGCCAATGTGAGCAAAGGCAAAAGATTTCCACCACTGAACATTTTCAACAAGCATGCTGAGCGGAAGTAAAACATATTTTTTACACTAAAATGCTGTTACAATTCCGCCTTTATATAGCGCTTCCATGTAGGACGTTTCATACAAGAATCGAACAATATATAAAAAAAGATGTCGATGAAATCAGGTCCAATTTTCCATAGGAAATGTCTACGATTCTATTTGCAAACTAAATTATTTTTATTCAAACTGCCCCATATATTTTAACCCTTTTTCTTGCTTACATTTCTTCCGTTAACAAGTCAATGTTAAGTCAAAATAGCAAAATATTTAAAGACAAAAAACTTTTAAACCTAAACGGAGCTGATCTCTTCAATGGGCTATATCGTCAAATTTTAAATTGGAAAAATAACTGTTTTCCCGTACCGAACTGGCTTCATATTCTCTTAATATACAGGAATCTCTGTTGGGTGAAACAAACATGTAGAATTTTGTTTCAATAAATTTCTAAGAGCAAAACCATGAGCAAGAAAGGTGACAATTTAAATTTGTTTTTTTGTTTTTCATTCGAAACTGAAAGTTTTATATGTAAAAGAAATTTTGCAGCGGCAAGTTCGTATGGAGTTAAATATAAGTGGTAAAATTTGTGCCAGTGTATAACAACCAACCATAATTCATCATAAAAAACATATTTATTTGATATTTATTTATTTAATTCTGCCCGTACAATTTTAACGCAGACGATAATTTCTTCTTCTAAAAATATCGACGTGAAACTTATCAAGGCAAATTTAGAACTACGTCTCCACAATATATCTTCGACTGAATCCGATACAATTTCAAATACGCTTTAATATAACTAAAAATGTCTAAAACTGAGGACTGTTCTACAACATTAAAGGTTAGTGAAATAATAATTAACTTATTTCTTAAATTTCTCGCTATCAAGCAATTAAATGAAATTGCGTCAATATTAAAAACGACTTCTCAAATTTAATCATACAGGATTATCCATTTAGTGATTTCAAAACCGCCGTTCTGGCAATGCTATCAGCTGTTAAATACCTATCATCTGCAGCGTTATTTATTTAGTGAAAGTTTTGCCATTTACGAATATGCATCGTTTAACAACCAAAGAACGAGTGCAAATAGTTAAAATTTACTACAAAAGTGGTGGTTGAGCGCGACCAATTCTGGCTTCATTGCGTGAGATGTTTCCAGGATGCGTAATTTCACGTATTGGCAACATCAATTGGCCACCAAGATGGCCATGCGATTTGATGCCGTTCGACTTTATTTGTGTGGCAACGTAATCCCCGAACATACCGCTAAAAATGTGTGAAAAAGTGATGGGAAAACTCCCTTAAAAGGATCCACTACTGCAACCAATCAAAATGACAAGGTCCAAGCATTATAATGCAAAAAAGGTTTCATCAAAATCATAGCTTTGTGTATTTTATTTTTTTTTTAGTTTTGGAACCGAAAAATGGAAAACCATTTATTTAAAATTTTCGATTTTTTTAGAATTCAATTTGAAATTTAAATACTCCATATTTACCTTTTTTAACAAATTTCTCTATATTGCAATGCAGAAGTGGTGAAATTAGCTCATATTCTGAATCGGAGTTTTAATTCTTACGACTGTTGAGCCTGAGTAGTTTATACTTTACCATAGATTCTTTCAATGCTTCCGTCAACTATAACCCAACGTAAATCAGATGCCAATCTTCAATACTACAACATTTACAGTCCACTGGCAACAACATATGCCAGCGTCCTAAAGGCAGTGGACAGATTTGCGGTAACACAACAAAAGTCACACACGTGTGTGACCTCCGGTACACAAACACGCAGACAGTCTTGTATGGCTGTGCAGATATAACTCAAAACGATTGTAACATTTCTGAAGAATTGCTGATGGATTACTACTGGCCTAAAAGAAAGAACATAAACTTTCGTGTCTCTACATACTTCCCAGAGAAACACACACACACACACACACACACACACACACACACACATACCCACTCACTCCAACCTAAATGAACGTGTTGCATTCTCTTATGATGCACAATATGATACACATATGCACGAAAGTTTGCATGTAAAATCATATGTTGTTACGTACTCGTAGAAACCGAACCGAACCGAACCGGGCCGTGTTGTGGCCAAGAGTGACAGTTTCAGCTATCCGTATGAATATGTGCTCGTATGTGTCGGGGAAGTTTCAGGAGCTTTCAAGATGTTAACAAACGTCTGTTTGCATCTCCCTGGCATCTTCTCAACGTCAACTTCTTATGGTCGCTCAACTTTTGGGTCATTCATATGTCCCACAAAATGTTCAAATTTGCAGAAGGGGGACCTCGCAACGGTCACAGAAGCCGTGTCAAAACAAAACCAGTTCCAAAGGTATTTTGTAATTGATACGACCACTAACCACCGGCGACCACCATCATCATCATCATCACCACCATCCGGGCATGTTGTATCTGGGGAATATGGCAGGAAGGTAATTCTCTTCATCTTTTTGAAAGTAAATTTTCAATACATGTGCCCACAGTTAAAAGGCGTTTTGGGCACGGAAAAAAGTACCGCCAAAACTGTTGGATGGTTATTGTTTTCATTCCTCTTTGTTCAGGCCACACAATCATTACTTTGGCTTAAATAAAAAACCAAATTTAGTAATTCGATTTTTGGTAGTGTTACAAAAAACGATTTATCATTTTTCTTAAAAAACAAAAAAACTCCACTTAAAATTTGATGTTAATGATGTCACTTTCAAAAAAAAAAACCAAAACGGCTCAAATACCGAAAGCTGAAATGTGAAATGCTTTGGAAACTGAGCCGAGCATCAGCATTTGCCATAATTAGAGGTCAGAGCTAAAGCAACATGACGACCGAAGAAGCCGGCCTAAAAGAATTCCTCAAATTTAATCGTTTTTTCTCGGTGCTGAAGGTTCTTTGATGTCTTTACCCCCAAAAATGATTATATTTGGTTGTCTACAAATTATATTTAATGATGGAGCAAAAAAACACAAATCCACAAGACAATGGGCAACAGTAATTGATGGAGAGAGAAGGTATACAAGAACAAAGAGTGGAAATTGAGAAAGACATCTAAAATATCTATAAAAGTACTCCATTAGGAAAAATATCCTTTTTGAATGCGCGCCAATGATTTACACCAATATCTGAACAAGGTCGTTTTTAACGATATCCTGACCTCCATTTATCAGAAACAAAAAAATAAAACATGTGGAAAAATTACACTTACCTTGGAAAATCCTTTAATATGATTGGGCACTCTAATAATTGCAGACCTTTCTGGCAGCCAATACAGTTATTTAAACTACTACTGTTGCTACTACTTAGAGAAGTTGCTTTTAACACTTCACAGCATATTTCTGAAAGGACACAGACTTTGCACTTTCAGATGATGTGATGTCTATTTTACTGGATGTGAGGATTCTGCACAATCTTTGCCAGTTTATGCTTCTTACAGACTTCGAATAACCTTGCAGATCATTGCCCGGAAATCCTTGAAGATTTCCATTAACATATTGCTGGTTTCTGGTGTAATTTCTTTCCCCCAATCAGTAAATTTTGAATTTCTCCCCGGTGTTGGCTCACCTTAGACTCATCAAAATTGTAGGCAACAGTTAGAATTTTTTCCATCATTGTCGTAACAACAGAATTCAACGTCAGCACTTTGGCGAATTGTACTGACTGGTCTAGTTTTCTCAAAGTATCAGCACCATTATCGTCTAAAATTGCGCTCCCTTCGACCGATATACAAGTGTAGTGCTTTTGTTTGCTCCGGATTGAAGACAATTCGCACCAGAGTGTTAACTTGATATCGAGTTGTTATTGTTTTGCGTTGTGCGTGATTGTTAACAGCAATTCGACAATTTCATTGACACGTTATTAGAGGCAGTTAATAGCGATGACAGCGGTAGTAGTAGTAGACATCAGCCAGCGGAGAACACAAGACTCTTTCATAGTTCTTGACTTTTGATTTATATTTTGTGTTAATTTTTATCTGAACATGCCCTGATAC
>JAHXMU010000755.1:82436-105974 GCA_019455685.1 Philornis downsi
GTGTTAATTTTTATCTGAACATGCCCTGATACTGCTATTGTTTGCCGCCGCAGTTGTTGTTATCATTCTTTCTAATTTATTGTTTGTTTCGGAAACACACTTTGAGCCACCACACAACAAGACGGACGATCAACAACCGCTCTGTTCACTGGTTGCTTGCTAACTGAACTGATCGTTTCGCATGTGGCCAACACGACAGGTAAAGAAGGCAGGGGCAGCCGTGGGGCCAACCACTACGTATAACTGACACGATAACTCGCTCTCTTTGTGCCGCCATCGTCTGCGCTACGGTAACAGCAGAAGGTTTGACTCACTGCCAACCAAGCGCACTGAATCACGGAAAAACTACTTAAGTCACAACTTAACTTTTCTTTCACATCGTTAGAAACGAACGTTCGTGTTTTGTATTTTTCTCATATTCTCTACGTCTATTTTTTTTTTTCTTTATCATCACTATGTGTGGCGTTTTCGCTTTGCATTTTATGGTGTTGTGAGATACGTCCAACACGTTTAATGTTTGTACGATGACTTGTCCCCTGACATGGTGTGCGATGGGTTTTTGTAACCTTTTTTCGCGAGAGTGGAGTTAGAAACCTTTCCAGAGGGTTCATCTGTCTTTGCTCATCTGTGCATTAATCGCCCGCTTCGGTCTCTAGTCTATTCACTCGCACCTTCGTGCACTCGAACGGATAGAACAGGCGGGCACTGTTCGTAGTGAGTTCTAACTGAGCATGACACTCATCGTGCACAGGTGTTTCTGGAGTGCACACATTCACCTGCGAGAGTGTGCATCGTTGTGAGTGTGTTTCCATCGGTTCAATCTAAGTGCCAATGCACTCTCTCCACTCTCTGTCACTCTCATGAAGTTGTGACTTTTGGTGGTGTCTGCGTTTGCTGAAAATCGTTGTGATCTTTTGCTCTTTCAGCGTTTCCACGTAAAAAAAAGTACATAGAAAACATTTATGTTTCACTTAATTGTATGTTCCATGTAAGTATATCGCTGCTGCTACTGCTGTTGTTGTTCTTCTTATTGTTACATGTTGCTGTTGCCACACTTCCTGTTTCCGTTTCCACTTTATCTTCTTCTCCTCCTTATTCCTATTCGCGTCAGCATAAACATCCCGGAATAATGGTTTTAGCCCCACATTGTAGTGATATAATCGATGTTTTTACGGAACACAAAATCTGGCTTAACTGGTCATAAATAGCCACATTTCTGATTCGCGTCCATTTGATCTTACCAAGCATGCACAGTACACCAAAAAAATATAAAGACCCGAAGGATGCATCCTCTAAAAATAGTCAAGGCGTTGAGAACACAACATATCTAAAATTTAAAGAAAAAAAAACCTCAACACGTATGTATAAAGTTTGATAAATCAAATTTATGGTCATCTCTCCCCAGTCATTGTTGAAATACAGATTTATATTTTGTTTTGCACGAGTATACTGATTTTATTATAACTAGTTTGGGTTTGATTAAATTCGTTTTCCTGTAATATATTGGATTACATATGTATATCGAAAATCGCGCTTACTTGAACAAAAAATTGCCGAAACTGATTTCTGGATTGCTTTAAGAAAATCACATAATTCAAGCAGAAAAAAAGTTTTTGAATGCTGATGCCCTCTTTGTGCAAAGAAGAAGAAAGGGTAAGTAATACGGTATGGCAGCTTCACATTGCAGTAATAGCTCAAATAAGACCCACAAAAGGAGTCTACCAAAAACTACCGTTTACTTCTTGTTCAAATTTGCAAAATTCATTGTTCCACTTCAAAGTTTGACAATTTATTTGCTTAGTTTCATTAAAATTATTGCAAAATAAGATATAAATTAGAAGATAACTCGAGCCTTCTGTATTTCGAACACGAGATCTACGAGCGTGATCCCAAAAAAACTAGCCGACCAGAAGTATAGATGGTGGCAGTAGTTTGAAAAAAAAAACTCAGAACATCGTTCTTAGTTTATCGCGTGGGAAAAGTCCGGGTTATGATGGAATTTCTTCAGTCATCATACTAGAAAGTCTTCACATTCCTACCCCATTTTTAGTAAATGTATTTAACGGTGTTGTCGACAATTCAGTGTATCCCGACGTATTGAAAGTACACTGAGTTGTTTCTATCCCAAAAGAACGTAACGTTTCTACTGTTGGCAACTACAGGCCAATTGTTGTTTTACCAGTAATTAACAACATATTTGAACGAACATTTTTTATATCCAAACTAGCTGACCTGGCAAACGTTGTTTTGCCTTCAAAATATTAATGTGTTAAAAAAAATTAATTGCAAAAATCTCATCTCCAATGCCCTCTATCACTTAGTATGTCAGCATAGGCGATGATAAAAGTGACTTGGCTCATGCTGAACATGGTGTGCCACAAGGTAGTGTTCTTGGACCTCTATTTTACTTATTTATATTTATTTAATATTTATAAATGACATAATAAACCTTGGGTTAGCAGGCAAACTATTCATATATCCTGACGATATATGTCTGATTTATCCCTACCGCTTTGAAACTAGTTGAAGCTTATACAGAACGTGATATTTCTCTCATATCAGAATTTGCACGAATAAATAAATTATTTTGAAAATCTGATAAAACAAATCTTATACGTTTTAGGCCATATAATGTTTAAGGCAGGAACTTAGTTGTCCATGTTGATGGCAAAGAAATTGGCCATTCTTAGGCTTATACGTTCAAAGTAACCTTTCTTGGGATCGTCACATTCAACACTTGAAAATGAAGTCAGCGCAAGCTCTCGAATTGTTATATAAATTCAAGAATAAATTTGACCGAAATACTAGTTTATTGGTGTATAAGGCGTTGATCCAAAGCCATTTCAATTACTTGACTGTTGTATACGGATATAGGAAAAGTGGAGAATTAAAATCTTTGCAAAGGGTTCAGTCAAAAGCATTGACTAGTTGCCAATCTTCCTATGACATTTTTGACTGTTTCCTTATATAAAGATGTTTTTTCCGACGATTTTGCCAATATGCGGAATCTATAAACTGCAGCTTTTATTATACGTTTTTAAATGCGTTCGTAGTATAGGCCATCATACATCACCAGAAATCAAAACAGTTTCAATACAAGAAATAGTAGCAATCTAAGCGTAATAAGGTGTTTCTTTGAAACCACGAAACAACGAATACAATTTTCAGGAAGTCAAGAATTTAATCATTTACCTCCTTATTTAAAGGCTGAAACGAGAATTTCTTCGTTTAGAACTTTGCTTAAAACTTATTTGTTACACAACGTAGAAGAACGTCTGATTTAGAGGATGAATTGATAATTAATTTCCATTCTAAATACAAATATATATAATTTTTTTTTCTCTTTCATCTTAAAATATTGTAAATAATGTAATATTCGCAGTACAATCAATGTTAAAACTGAGCTAAATTCTACTCTGGAGGGAATCTGCTCCTTCGTTTCCTGTGAAATATTGGCTGGCAGAGTTTAAGCGAGGACGAAATGGTATTAGATGATCGTCGGCTGAAAGTGCGCGAGTTAGCTGAAATGATAGGCATTTCAAAAAGTGCTATACATATACATGGTATATACATGGTATATTTTGCAAAAAATTTAGTAATTTTGAAAAAATTCAAACTACGTTTGTTCTTAACGGGCATGCAACAAATGAGTACGTTCCATTAAGTAGATCGGTTTTGAAACTACTAAATGGATAACCCTATATGATGCAAAAAACAATCATTGGACTAGTCCAAGAAATTCTAACTATTTCAGTTTATTTAAAAGAATTATTGATATTTTGCAATAAAATTAGTAATTGTGGAAAAATTTACCCATTAATTTCAAACTACATTTGTTCTACGGGCATTAAAAAGTTCAGCACGATCCATTGAGTAAATCGGTAAAAAGATCAATGTAAATGAAATTCATTCAAAATATTTAATTTCGTACAAAAAATTAAATTTTGCAAAACTATTCGAATTGTATTTTTTTTTTTTTATAACTAAAAATTTTTTCGTACAAAAATATTAATTTTATAATAATTCTATGTACTAAAAATAAAAGCTACTCAAAATGAAAATCTATTCGAATTACAAAAACGAACACAAATAGTGATTCGTTTGCTTTAAGTGATTCATTTTATAGAAATAGGCAGTTAATTTCAGTAGGGGTTTCAATATTTATTTCAGTTATTTGTAAAATTAAAACTTTCCACATAAATTCCAATTATTTACATTAGTACATCTTATATTTTTTTGCTTATTTGATAGAATTTTTTGCAGAAAGCCAAAAATACTCGCACTAATATCAATTATTACTTTCAACGAGCAAATTGCTCATCAACATGAAATGAAACAATGTCAACGACCACATTATCCTCAATAACAGGGCAAGCAATTCTCTTTAGATTGTACGCTTTTGCCTGAGTACATGCAAATGGAAGAATTTGGCACAATCCTTTGGCAAAGAGCGATTCGCGCACAGTCTTCTTTCTGATTAGGTTCTTCGACATTGAAGCCATTCATTAGATAAAGATGTTTTGTTCTTAAATATCATTTGCTATGGAAAATAAAGCAGGTACAGGGTGTCCCAAAATGACTGAAGTGGTGTGAATTGCTTATAACTTTTTATTTAAGACATATTTTTTTAATTTTTTTTTTTTTTTTAAATACAGTAAATTTATGGGGAATATTTTTAGATTAGTTATTAAAAATGATATCCCGCAAGTGGTGGCCATTTTGTGCTTCGCACAAATGTGCTCTTTCCAACACATTTTCCATGACCTTTCGCAAAATTTCCGGTGTTATGTTGTTAATTTCGTCTCGAATATTGGATTTTAATTCGTCAATAGTCCTGGGCTTATTAACATAAACTTTCCCTTTTAAATAACCCCAAAGGAAAAAGTCTGGAGCGGTTAAATCTGGGGAACACGGAGGCCAATTAAAATTGCTTGTACGCGAAATTATTCTTTCACCAAATATGCCGCGTAAAAGAGCCATTGTGGCCCTCTCAGTGTGCGCTGTGGCTCCATCCTGTTGGAACCATATTTGCGGATGGTTTTCTCCATTATAAATTCTCCAAGTCTTCTTTACAAAATACTAAAAAGAAAAAAAATTATAATAAAAATGTTATAAGGAATTCACACCACTTCGTTCATTCTTTGCCACCCTGTATTTTGCTAACGATTAGGGGAATCGGTTGTTATCTTTATAAGGGCAAGATCAAATGTCTAATCTGATCTAAATAGTGCACAAATAGTTGTGATCCAGTCTATATAGATAATTGAAATATGTAGTTGTGCTTGGGCGTCTCACAATCTTTTTACATTTTCACCCAATGGAGTGAAATTGGAATATAATAACCAGAAGAATATGCTAAAAATTCTAGGTATCTTTTACAAAATTTGTTCCAAGACCTTTTAAGATGTTTGAGCCAGCTACCCGTTAAATATTATAATTGTTGTAAACCTCTGCAGAATTTCTTAAAACTTAACATTGCCTAACAATTTACTATGTTAATAACAAACTTTCTTCCAATTTTTTTCAGTGTGTGTAACAAATCATAGTTAGATATTTGGAACTATTAAAATTTGATGAAATTCGGTTAATAGTTGTTGTGGTCCCTATATCATATTTTTACACTATGCTTTTTATGCCTCCAATTGTTAATGAGATATGGTTGTAAGAAATTGGGCTTTGTATAGACGGTGCTACGCTTCTTTTTCAAATAATAACCTTATATATCCAAAAAAAATATTCTGGCCGCCGAACCTATTTTTAAAATAGAAGTGCCTTGAATTATTTTTCCTTCCATGTCAGTAGTTTAAGAGATGTAGTCTTTTCAACTGTGTGTTGTATGACGGCTCCACATCCCATTTTCCAATTGAAACGCAATCTATCATTTGTCAATTTCGTGATTGACAATAAGATGCAGTCAAATTTTCAACAGATTCTTCAAGAGAGCGTCATAGTGTCCAGTTGTCACTAAGACATATTTTATTATATGCCAGTATGACATGTAGCAAATCTGAGCTTCACTCTCAAGACTTAATATAGCCTATAATTCTTACCTAGACTACCCAAACATCTTGTGAAAACTTCCTGACAATCCACTAGTTTAGAAGACTATTCCGACAAATACTAAATATTTACACCTTTTTCTATACTAATTACGCATTTCGAATAGCAGAAAATTGTTTGTTTCCCCTTATTCATTTCCTATTAAGAGTACATCGAAGAATAGTAAGCTATAGTGATGATAATGAAGATATGTTCAGAACTTTAACACCAGTTAGAACAGTTTTTGATCTTGAAAGATCGAATAATTTTCAAATAGAGAGGGTTATGGACTATTTGAAATTAAATAAGTCTCGGGCTATGGCAGAATTTCATTTGAAATGTTGTTAACTAGGAAATCATTGATTGCAAAAGTTCTTACAAATACTTATAATAAAATGATTGAAGAATCGTCTTATCCTGACGTATCAAATTTTCTAATGCACGAACGGCTGAGAACTTTGGACCAATTTTAATATTGCCAGTTATTGATAAGATTTTTGAGAAGCTGATATTTCACAGCTTACCTTGATATAAATAAAATTGCCTTTGAAAGGCAATACGAGTTCAGAAATGGTACAGGTACTGAAGATGCAGTTGTTAATGTTATACCTATAGATTGTATTCATAGTAGTTTGGTTGCGGGCTACAGAGGTGTCGCCGGAGTGTTTTACGATTTGTCAAAAGCTTTTGATCTAGTTGATCATGATATATTGATAAGAAAACTTGGAATTTTTGGATTTTCTCGAGAAACACAGTGATTGTTTCAGAACTATTTAAAAAATAGACAGCATTTCGTGCAGATTGGACAGAATCAAAGCAGTAAACATGTTGTATTTTGTGGTGTTTCGCAAGGTAGTGTACTAGGGCCATTATTATTTAAATTATATATTGATGACTTGTCAAAATTACGTTTTAAAGGTACATGTTTGCGGACGACATATGCTTGCTTTATAATTATAACTATCCTTTAGTACTACAAACACAAATAGAATATGATGCTGCCATTTTATGTGAATATCTAAGGGTGAATAAACTAGTTTTGAAGGCAAACAAAACTAAAGTCGTGAGATTTAGATCAAAACTTTCTATTAATGATACAAATATGATCGTACATGTTGATGGTAACGTGATAGAAAAATCAGAAAGTGTGCGTTATTTAGGAGTGTGTCTTAACTATAAAACTATAAAAGTCTAAAATATCGTCAGGATCTGGAATTTTGTACAAATTTAAGAACAAATTAAATGTAAAGCTAATGCTATATCTGTCTCTGATACATTCTCATTTGGCGCATCTTCCACCACCTGTCTAAAAGCTCTACAATCGACCCAGAATTAATCTTTAAAAACTGTTTTTAATCTTCCTATGAGTTTCAGTACATCTTCTTTATATAAAGATTATGCCACAAATGTTTTACCTGTTAAGAGATTATACAAACAACAACTTCTGTTCTATGTCCACAAATCAATAAATGGAATTGGAGTCTTTACAACATCCTTTCATAGAAATATATCATACACCCAAAGATCAACCCGTCAAGCAATGGATCACCAACTGTAGAAACACCAACTGTAGAAACAGAGTTATTAAGAAACCAGTACAGAAATTTCAGTCTAGTAAGCTGACTTACATATATCTTTACCCAAAATCATTTCACGTTGTTGAAAAAAAGTGCGTGGTGCCACAAGGGGGCGGAAATTAGCTGATCTGATTTAAGGCACAACAAACGTAAGAAAATTATAAAAATTACAAAAATTTTCCGCTTATAAATTATAGGATAATCATTGACTTTTATATGTGTGATTGGTCAACTGGTATGTGTGCAGATCTAAGAGGGGCGTGTAGTCAATTTTTATTAGCAGAACTAATTTTGATAAGCGACTAAGCGGTATTGAATGTAGTGTCATTAAAGACTAATATGGACCTGCGAATATGTGGATTAATTTAAGTTATTGGCATATAGGAAGTACCAGACAGGTTAAAAGAAATGGTTGTTCGATTCATATTTCCAAACTTTAGCAAGCATCACAATGCAATACAACTAGCAAAAATTTAGGTTACAAAGTGTACGAATAATGGATTACAAGGGAAAAGTACATTTCGACAAATTGGTCAATTCATACGGAAGGCACTATGGAGGTTTATACTATAGAGGTACTATAGAGGTTTAGCAAATCCGCACATTTTTATGCTCAGAACTAATTTTATCAATCACATAATCAAATTTGACTGAAATCAACCAATACAACTTCTTGAGACATATGGACCTAATAATATGTGGGAGGTGCTAGAAGAGGCGTGGCTAATCCTAAGTTTTATCAAGCATTAGAAATTTATAACGGAAATCGAGCAAATTGTATGAGAGGCATCGCCAAGCCGCCCATTTTTACAATTACACTCTACTTTAGCAAATTTAGTGCAACGAGGTAAATGATTTGTATGAGAAGAAGGGGCGAAGAAATGCCGTCCATTTTCTTTTGCAAAATTAAGTTTGTGAAATATGTGATATATTCCAAACTTTTTGAGGGACATGAAGGAAAGAATATATGGGTTAAATTGGCTATCGTACGGGAGGTGCCAGAAGAAGTATATTCACAAAGCACATTTACAACGCCCACCTACAAAATATTAGGCTACGCCAAATGTTTGTTTCTGAATTTATTGTCGATCTTCAATATAATATGATTTTGGTTTTTAATCCGATTGAGGATTGTTTTTTTTATTATCAATTATTTGTTATTGCTAATAGAAATATAATTCAAAAACTTGCGAAATTGATTATTCGCCAAAATGCCATCTTCAACGCCCCTAGTTTTTTGTGCTTTCTCGAACATCATGGCCACCTTAAGGACCTTTAACTTCACAAAATTTGAAGAAATTTCATAAAGATTTACAACAGTTATCGTCTCTACACGTTTGATCCAACAAACTTTTAATATTTTTGAGCCATCCAAATAATTTTTAATTTGTCCATCCCTTCAGTATAAGCCTCTATGTCGATTTTCATTTCTTCAGATTTGAAAATATAGCGACTGCAAGAAATCGAATACGCTGCTGAGAAAAGCCGTTCGTTGAATTTGGCCATCAGTATCAGACTCACAACCCGTGCATTGTGTTTATGGAAAAAAATTTTCTTCTTCCCCAGTAGGCGATATTTTTCCTTCCAAATATTGTTGGCATGGTTCCAGGTGAATGGTTAGTACACACGACCATCGTCCGCATGGTCTCGTGTTCAATCCCGCATATATCACCCTACCATTATTTGAGTGGCAGTCTTTTCGATGTGTCTGACAAACACTTCGAGCAGTCGAGTAATCGACAAGTCGTGTAAATGCTTCTCAAACTGCATCGTTTTGAATCGTCGTTAAACTATAGGTCCCATTGAGTGAGTCTAAAAATTGAATGCGTGTAAGCTCACTGAATGTAAGAAGTTCTCTCATATCTCATTCATGGGATGCAAGGCTATTTGTTTTTTGTTCCAGGGCCGATATCAACTAATTTAACGTGTACCGCAAAAAATTGTGACGAAACATCCCGACCGACTTCTCGGTTTTCATTCATTTGGAACTATCTCACCCGCTGAAGTCCATTCTTTTTTAAACCGAAACGGATATACACCTTAATTATGTTTAAACACCTTCAAACATTAAAATCATCACGTGGTCGCTTTTATTCTCTAAAATGAACAAACGCAGCACCCATCCTGCCGGCAACCTTTTCGTATCGAATAATGGATGTTGTTAATGGGCGTCTCAAATAAAGTGTATTTTAAATGATTGCGATCAGTTTAATTTACCTTAAAAATTTAAAGCGTTGGTTCATCTAGGCCAGCAGCTTAAAACGCAGATTTCGTGATTCTGAGTCTAATATTTGGGGGCGCACAAAAATTTGTATTCGACATCAAGTGAAATTGATAAAGTTGGCAAAATGTTAAAATTTGAATTGGAAGCACCAACGGCTGTTTTAACAGCAATAACAACCATTAACCTAAATTGTAAGACTTGAAGTAGGCCGACATGTGATTTCAGCAAAACAGTGCCATAGTTCGGGAAACCATTTCAACTAGTGGATAGTCATTTCCTCCTTTCGTAGATTTTGGAACATCCTGTCCAGGGGCAACAACAATTGTTTGTCAAACTAACAATTATTTTGTGACCTGGGTAATAAATACAGAATGATGAATAAAGATATATTTAGGGGTATAAATCTTTATTCATCATTCATAGTCACGATTTATTATGAACATTATAAAAGAAATTTTGTTTCAGATACTATATTTCGATTAATTTGCGTCTTTAGGGTCTATATGAAGCATCTTTTCAAACTTTCATGTTGATATCATGTCGTTGCTCTCGTATTATAACCTTAAATATTAAAATATTAAAGAATAGTGGCATCGCCGGCACCTGGTTCTTAATGTTGCCATCACTCGAAGAAGATACGAAAAGCTCATTTGTAATTCGAACTTTGTTGCGTGTCTAAATTATGGGCAAGTAACCCAAACAAAGTGAAATAATCATTGGCACACCAGCGAATTCTACCTCTACTATAATCGCCGAAACATTCAAAACAATTTCGAGGGCTTTCCACTGAGCAAACCTAAAGGGGAGCACTTGTTGTATAGAAAGAAAAAAAACGAATCGGTGGCGTTTTTTTTTGTTGTGGTTGTTGCTGTTGTTGTTATTATTATATCTACTATTATAACGATAATTATCATAATGTTTAAGTGTTGGTTTTGCCGATGGTGATGGTGATGGTGATGGTGACGGCGTTGCTGATGGTGGCCGTGGCAGCGATGGCGGTGTCGTTGTCGGTAGCAATGACTATGGTGATGGTTTATAAGAATATAGACAATTTTCACGTGTTTGTAACCAACGAACCGTAACGAAAGCAGGAAAATGAAATGGCTAAAAACCCAACAACGACTGATAAATTCAGGAGTATTTTATTTTGTGGAACAATTAAAAAAAACCAGCGACAACGCAATTGCAAGAAGCCCATAGAATTGGTAACAACAAATAAAAATGATAAAAAAAATAAAATAAAATACAAAAAACACATGTGCACCATGATGATGCAAATACGACACACAGAATGTGTGAAATCTATGAGAATACAAAACGCAACGGGTGACATGAGTCAAAACACAAGGTACCCTACTGCTTGAATCGAAGGAAGTCAACCAAAGGCAAATTTGTATCCCGTCTGAAAGTACTTATTTGGGACAAATTAAAACATCAGCTGCCAGGGATGTAATGGAACGTAAATTTTAGAATTAAACGAAAATTAAGTGAACAATTTTTAAACCAGATTGAAATTTTTAATTTTATTATAGCAGTAATTCGCTTTTGTTAATATCAGCGATAATGCTTTTAGATATTGGCGTTATCATCTAAGCCATGTTTCAATCCCTGTTCACCACACCATTAACGCTGCGCCTTAAACAAACTCCAAATCGATAGCTTTAAACTTTCGGTTCGACTTCTCGATTATAGAAATAATTGAGTTTATGATGTCGCATTAATTATCAGATGAAACATTGTTTCGCCGAGCCCTCCCTTGGCGATGAATTTTTCTATTCAATAAGTTTTCAGGATCTTATATCTCAGTTCTTTTCGATATGATTATTATCGATTGATTGTTTTTTTTTTTTTTTAATTAACAAAAATTGCTTTGCACCCCATGAATGAGACATGGGATAGCTTTTCACATTCAGTAAGCTTATACGCATTCTATTTCTAGACTCACTCAATAATTATTTCAATGGCTCAAAAACGTTAAAAATTCGTTGGATCAAACGTGTAGGGGCGATAATCGTCGTAAATCTTTATGAAACTTTTTACAATTTTGTAAAGTCCTGAAAGGCACTTAACGTGGCAATACAGCTAAAGGCTCTGAAGATAGTACTTTGGCGAGTATTCAATTTCGCAAATTTTTGAATTATAAATAATTGCTAAAAGAAAAACGATCCTGAGCCGAATTAAGAATTAAAATCATATTATATTGAAGAGTCCATCTTCAAATATCGGCTAAATTCAGAAACGAACATTTTTCACTGCCTAATATTGTGCGGACGAGATGGTAAATGGGCTACATAAATCTATCTCTTCTTGCACCTCTTGTACCCAATTTAACCCATATATGTTTACCTTCATATCCCTCAAAAAATTTGGAGCTTATCGTAGGTTTCACAAACGCAATTTTGGAAAAGAATTGAATTTTGACATAGGAAATTGACTGATTTAGCCTATATATTCTTAAGTTCAAATTTTAACAAATATCCTTGCCTTCCGTGAGTGACATATAGGATAGCTTTTCACATTCAGTATGCTTATACGCATTCTGTTTACAGACTCGCGGAACCTACAGTTTAGCAGCGATTCACAACGCCACAGTTTGAGAAGCATTTATCGGACTTGTTGATTACTCGACTACTTGTCAGACATGTCGAGGTGACCGCCACTCAAATAATTATAAATAGCTATATGCGGAATTGAACCCGGGATCATGTGAACGACAGTCGCGTGTACTTACTATCGCGTCACGATGGTTAATTTTTTCAAGAACACTGTATTCTATTATATATTACGGGTTATCCATTTTTTGATTTCAAAACTAAAGTTAAATAAAGCACACGTAAAGCTATGATTTCGATTAAACTTTTATTTCATTATAACGCTTGGGCCATTATGTACGAAATACAATGTCATTTAAATAGCTGCCTCTGGATGCGATATAGCAGTGGATGCTTTTGGGGTAGTTTTCAACCACTTTTTCGCACAATTTAGGCGGTATCCCGGCGATAACTCGGTTTTTAAATGCTCCAACCTTTGAGGATTATCGGCGTAAATACAGTCTTCGACGGGAAATTACACTTTCTGAAAACTTCTCACACAATAAAACTTCTCATACCCACATCGGTTGTGTTGTGGCACCGTCTTATTGACGGCCATAGTGCTCTGAATTGATGGTAACTGTTCTTCCAGCCCCATAAGCGGCAATTTTGCATATTGACGTAACCACCGAGAGAGAAATCAGCTTCATCGCTGAAAAAAATGTTCTTCAATTTAAATCCACATTTGAATCACCACTTTTGTAGTAAGTTTTAACTATTACGTAAGTAAGTTTTAACTATTTAACTTACGCGTTCTTCGCTTGTTAAACGACTCATATTCGTAAATGGCAAACCTTTCACCAACAGATGAAAGGTATTTAACAACTGACATCCTCGCAAGACCGACGATTTTAAAACCACTAAATGGATAACTCTATACTATTATTATTCGCCTAATATTATTCGATTGAAAATGTCAAGTATCCTATCCAAGAATAAATCTTCGTTGTCCTAAAAATTTTTTGATATCACAGACTTGGTGTCGACTTGGAGATATTTCACTCACATTAACAAAAAAACGTACATATAAGTTTCTATTTCCGGGTTCACTGCATAGAACCTACAGTAGAACGATGAATCTGCACTTCAATTTGAGGTGCATCTTCCATACTGCAAATATTGAGGGAAAAGTAGACTAATTGCCAAGTATAGGGTACAAAAGTAATGTGTCACACATTTTCATTGGAACTGAATAAAAATGAAATGCCGTCTGGTTCCATACAAAACGTCTGCAAATTTTTTTTGTAACTGGCAAATGCGGGCTACATCCAAACTTTTACCACTATATTATTCCCACAAAAATGTTTATCCATATGTACATTTATGACCATGTGTAAGAGTATGTGCATTAGGGTACATTTTTTCGAACTCTTCATAATTTGAAAGAAGCTCAAATGCAGTTTAATTGATAATGAAAAGCTTAAAAAAAGTCATTGTATTGAAATGGTCACCAAGAGCATGAGTTAACACTTGGTACAATTTTATTAATTCAATATACTAAAAAATACAAAATTTCTTCAGTCGAATTATCAGTACCGTTCTTATATGTAGTATGAGGGCTAAGCAATGTTAGAAGAATATAATCTTTCAATCCACCCCTTTGACACCCCAAAACTAGTATACATCTTACAGATGGCGCCAGTAGTTCGAAAAAAATTATTTTGGCAAAAGGTGGCAAACTTATAAACACACATGTTTTAAGCTGTAAGGCGCCACGTTGTTTAGTATTTTTATTTGAGTCATCACAAATAAACGATCTCATTTGTAAACATGAAAAAAATTTGGCAACCGTTATGCGATCCAATATTTCCAATTGAAAAACCTCAGTCCATCCAATATTAAAGTCGTGTTAGGTTCTACTCTGGGGGAGTCTGCTCTTTAATTTACAACTATAAAATGTCGAGTAACAAAGTTTAAACAAGGCCGTATGAGCTGCAAAGACGAACATCGTAATGTTCGACCAATTGAGGTGTCCACGCCAGACACGGTTAAGAAAATCCATAAAATGATATTGGATGATCGTCGGCTGAAGGTGCGTGAGCTAGCTGAAATAATAGGCATTCCAAAAAGTGCTACACATCGTATATTTTGTGAAGATTTACAGATGAGATAGCTATGTGCAAGATAGGTGCCGCCCTTGCTTTCAATAGAGCAAAAACAGCGTCGTGATGATGTTTCAGTAGAGTGTTTGGTGATGTTTGACCACAACAAAGCCGAGTTTTTGCATCGATTTATAACCATGGATGAGACATGGGTCCACCCCTTTACACCTAAGACAAAGGAATAGTCAAAGCCGTAGACTGGAATGGGAAAATCGGGTCCAAAAAAGTTCAAGTTCAAATCGTTTGTTTTTTGGGATACGCATAGGATTATTTTTATTTATTACCTTCAGAAAGGAAAAACTATCGGCAGCGAATATTATGCTAATTTATTGCAGCGTTTGAGTAATAAAATTATGGCGAAAAAGAAAGTGTCGTTTTATCAAGACAATGCACCAGTTAACACATCCAAAATTGGGATGGTTAATGAATTAAAGTTAGAATTGCTTTGTCACGCACCTTATTCGCCAGATTTAGCTCCGACGGACTATTTCCTACTTCCAAACTTGAAGAAATGGCTCAGTGGTATACGACTTGCCAACTATGAAGAGGTGGAATCTACGGATGATGGCTATTTTAAGTAGTTTGACAGTTCTTACTATAAACAGGGTGTAGAAGCTATTGGATATCGCTGAAAAAAGTTTATCGAGCTAGAAGGAGGTTATATTGAACAATAAAGAAAAATTTTTCCAACCTTTTTTGTGTCTTCTTTGTTAAGTCGGCTAGTTATGAAACCGCCCTCGCACATACGATTTCTTACAAAAATGTTAGTCCGTATGTCCTACTAACTACGACAAAACCCTAGATATGGCGTGAGCAACCAATTAGAAATTTTTGCAAATGCCAGCACATTCCTCATGGAAACTCTCACAAAAGGAAATTCGATATTTCAATATTTCAGAAATCTCGAAACTAATTTGAACGATTTAACGCCAGAATAACCTCCACCATCTAGTAATTTGTTAATAACTATTTACGCATCAATTTATAAAAGAAAACAAACAAAATTACATTTAATTTTAAGATTTGTTTTATGTAAAAGTCGACCGTAATTACCTTTTAAGTAATCTAAGCCTGAAATCCAATTTGGAACCCCTTTGCCGAGCATACCAACTGGTATCTCGCCAAATGCGACAATTTTGTTGCGCAGAAAAAAAATGTTTTTCAAGTCTCCTACCCGAGAATTCGACACTGTTGTAGGTCGCTAGGACTCAGTTCTTCAGTATATTTTACAGAGCACTAATTTTTATAACAAAATTCAATAATTTATAAGCAATGTGCGGGTGAAAGTCTTTCTATCAACAAATGACAGTGCTAACAGATCATGTTTGACTTTGGCACATGCCAACAAATCACAGGGATAAAAAATTCTATACCAAAAAACCAAACAGGAATAAAAAGGTGTATGATGAGAGAAATTGGTGAACGAACTATGATTCTTGAAGACATTTACAAAACACAGTCCCCGCGCAAACTTTAAAATGAAATCTTTTCTTTTATCAGTACAGCATTAGCTGTCATATAGTAGTTGAGCATAAACAGCGAAAGAAAAACGTCACCCTAATGTCATAAGTCGATTCACTCACATTGTATGCAATGATAACAGTCCAATTCTATCAATTAAAGTGACAATTATAGCAGCGACCATAACATTCCCTCTCTCTCATACACAAGTGCACACACTCGCTTACACACGGTGACCGTCAAAGGCGACTCAGTCCTTCATCAGGGAGTAAGTCTGAAAATAAGAAGGAAATCGTGCATCATTCTTTCCATAAGGAAATGATGTTGCGGAAAAACGTATTAGGACGGCCGTTACGATGGGATACTGCTGTAAATGTCACAGCCGCAGACGAAATGGAGATCAATTAATAATAGCACAAATCTACATCTGTACACAGTTTACATGTGGACAAGGCTTTAAGAAAGAGCCACAGTGAAATTGATCCACTGGAAATCCGTGTTATCTGTCATTACTTTCATCAGTCGATGTAATTTTGTACAAATTCACAGAATTATTTACAAAAGTCTTTAAACGAATTGATGGCAATCGAAGCATTGAATCGGTTTAAAAAGGTTATATAATGAAAGACAGGAAATATAGATTACAAACGACTCTTCGTAACTACATTACCTACCAGGAAAATAAAAGAGATAGATGTCCGTTAAATGCCAAAGAAAAATTAGTAGAATATAAAGAATGTCCAGAAAAGCTGCTCGCAAAAAAACAGCACAATTTTGGTGAATTCTAGAAAAATCTAAAAACAGAAGAAACGATAGAGAACACTATTTCAATAAATGCTACCACTAATAGAAAAGACAAGCTACTAAGATTCCTTCTTATACTATGATACTCTATACAATTGCAGTTACATTTATAATTAAATATAGAACAAAAATGTGCGACTACATTCTGCTATGATTATAATTTTCTGAAATGTATAGACAGAAATCTATTAACTCTTTAGTTGCAAATGCTAATCCTGTTTGTGGAACGAGATTTCAAATTGAACGACATTTAAAATAGAAAAGAATACAGGGTTGTCGATTTAGTGGTTTCAAAACTGCCGGTCTGGCAAGGCTGTTATCTGTTAAATAATCTGAAGTGTTATTCATTTAGTGGAAGATTTGCTATTTACGAATATGGATCGTTTAACAACCGAAGAATGCGTCATAAAAGTTAAAACTTGCTACAAAATTGGTGATTCAAAATACAACATTATCCGTTTAGTGGTTTCAGAACTGCAGATGCGGCAAATCTGTCAACTGGTAAATACCTGTTATCTGAAGAGTTACTTATTTAATGAAAGGTTTGCCATTTACGAATATGGATCGTTTAACAATCGAAGAATGCGTAATAGTAGTTAAAACTTACTACAAAAGTGGTGATGCAAACGTGAGGACTTTTCGTGCATTACAGAGTGATGATGGTCGTCATAATCGACCTACTGTGCAAGGAATTAACAAGATTATAAAGAAATCTGAAGAGGCTGAAAACGTTACAGATGTTGTCAGGCCTGCGTATCATCGCAATATACGCACTGCCAAAAATATCGCTTCTGTTGGTGGAAGTGTGGCGGATAATCCGAATTTCAATTCAGAGCGCTATGGCTGTATAATAACCGTTTTTTTTTGCCTGCAACTGACGATTATGAACTGGACGATACGTGGTTTCAACAAGGCAGTGCCTCGAACCACACAACACGACCGATTTTGGCTTTATTGCATGAGAAGTTTCTACAAAGCATAATTTCACGTTTTGGCGACTTCAGTTGACCACCAAGATCATGCGATTTGACGCCGTTAGGCTTTTTTGTGGGGCTACGTCAAGGATCATGTTTACGCAGATAATCCCGACACGTTGGAGCATTTAAAAACCAACATTCGTCAAGTTATCGCCTAGATAATGCCCGAAATGTGCGAAAAAGTGATCAAAAACTATCTCAAAAGCATCAACCGTTACCACCAATCCAGAAGCAGCCATTTAAGCAAGCATTATAATGAAATGAAAGATTCATAGAAATCTTAACTATATGTGTATTTTATTTAACTTTACTTTTGAAACCAAAAAATGAATAATTCGTTACTGTGAAGAACGTTGCTTTTTGTCTGGGGAAATATATGCTGCGTACACGGCTATAAGAAAAATACAAGAGAGGCAAAACATCTTATTTAAGCGGAAGAACCGGTTATAGAAATGGACTTAGGTGGAGGCAAAGCCCGAACATTTAACCAACAACAGCAGAGGTGAAGAAATCACACTAATTTTCGAAGATGAGAAATGTTGAGCTCCACGCCAAAACGAAATTAGAATAGCACTATCATGGCATACATAAAGGGTGTCCCAACAAGAACGCAAGATTTAAATGACTAATGCAGCAATTGAATTGTTTCTCTGGCTGTATGACACGTGGCGCCGTCTAGTTGAAACTACATGCCCTCCACATTCATTTCTTCAATTCTAAGCACGAAAAAACTGGTTATCATTTCACGATGCCTCATTTTCATAAAAAAAAGGTCCAATGATTCCTCCAGCCCAAAATCCACACCACACAGTGACACGTTGAGAATGCATATGCTTCTCGTGAATCATTCGAGGATTTTCCTCATCCCAAATGCGACAATTCTGCCTATTGACGAAGCCGTCGAGATGGAAATGTGCCTCGTCACTGAAGATGATTTTATCGGCAAAATCAGCATTTTCATGTTGTCTCTCCAATACCCAATTAACGAACTCCCTTCGCTGTCCATAGTCAGCTGGCTTCAGTTCCTGAGTCAATTGAAATTTGTGTGCATGAAGATGCAAATCTTTCGTCAAAATTCGCCGCATAGTGAATTTGGAGACACCAATTTGCTGAGCTCGGTGTCGAATTGAGGTGGATGGAGTTTGAGCAACATTATAACGTACAGCTGCGGCATTTTCGGTCGATCGACCTGGTCGAAGGTGCGTTGTTGTCTTTGCATCACTAACAGACCCAGTTTTGGCAAATTTATTCATTAATCTCTTTACAATTGACTCTTTTGGAGCATTATTGTGACCCCAAATTAATCGCAATTTGCGAACTGTAGCCGGAAAACTTTCACCATTTTGGTAAAACAATTTCACTTTACTAACCTCGTACCTTCTACTAGCAACCTTCTGCATTCTATAATTCAGTTTTGGTCATATGAAATTATCCAGTATGTACTTAGTAATTGTGAACTTTTCGTACGCATCGTTTGTGATCGATATTTTCTTATCACGATATCAGAAAAAGGAAATTCTCTAAATTCTGAGGTATATCTAAAAATGGCAACAACGAGAAACCCTTATTCACAAATTGTTGTATATTTCTCATATTATGGCATGGCGTGGCCTTCCACAAATTAGTAAAAACAAATCTTTGTCCGAATTTGGCGACTCGATATATGTATGATGTTAGATCATTTCATTCCAAGAATTCGGATATTTAAGCAACTGGGGTCACTTACTATCTTACCACAATTAAATTGTGGCATCAAATTCTGAAGTCACTACGAATTTAGGTTGCCAGCGTGATTGCTTAAATAATATTCAAATGGAAACAAATGGAAGCCATATGATCATGTTTCTTCAACTTCCGATGAATACTTAACACTAACTTACACCTAAGTATGTTAATGTCGTCGTAATTATTTGAATAAAAACTCATCTCTGTATCATATTACAATGTTTATTCCAGTTTATTGTCACAGATCCGTCCCAGTCGGTCACTGCCATTTAGTTTAATGGCATAATTGGCAAATAATCAATCAGAAGCGGACAGCGCATTGCAAACATCGTCAGCGTTATTTGGCCCACCGTTAGTTTGCAAAAAACATTAAACATCGGTGATAGTGCTGCGATAAATCTGCATATTAGATAAGTAGTAGATTATTTCATTATGCTGCTGTTATGAGACCTCACTGTATTCCATGTAATCGGGGCAAAATATTTACTCATGTGCAGGAAGAGATAGTGAGTTTTCCATTGAACAAAACTGATCTACATAGTTAAAATAATTTACAATAATTGAAATTTTGCGAAACTACAACAGCTAGGCGATCGAAATACTGTATACTTCTAACTACGTAAACATTGGTAATTGCTTTAACAGCATACGAGAGCATGAATGTCAAACATATAAGCGTAAAATATTTCAGATAACACAATTGAAAACTAGAAAAACTTATGTCAAATGCTCGCTACACAATACGTTCCACAATAGGCATTTGTAGTCATTAGAAGTGTAAGACCCCATAAAGCATATATACTAAATTGACCAAAAAGTAAAACCAGTTTTCGATTAAAATTAAGTGGGTATACCGAATCTCTGTGCCAAAATCACGTCATAAATATCATTATTGTTTGAGCTAAGTTTGGTTTTGTACGACGCAAAAAGTGATTTTCATAATTTTTACAATGTATGATTTAATTGCGCAAAAAAGTTGCATTAAAATTTGTTTACGAAATTCTGAAATTCTTCTGCGGAAATGTTTGGAATATTCGGCGAACAGGCTTTGTTGGTAAGAAATATTTACAAGTGGCATAATATGTTCAAAGAAGGTGGAGAACGAGCTGAAAACCCAGAACGCCCGGGACGACCATCAATTTCTACAGCTAAAAGTCATATCCAACAAATCAGATGTTTGTTGCTCTAAGCCGTTGATTAACAATGAGGAAGCGTGTAGACCCATTTCAAATGGATTGGTCAACTCTATCGTTTGGTATGAAGCACTCAATTTTATCAAATCAATCTGTGAAAAAATGATTTCTAAGATTTCAAATGGATTTCTTAACGCTATCGTTTGGTATCATAGGCACTCAATTTTATCAAACAATCTATGAAAAATATGATTTCTAAAATTTGAACCTCTACTGAAGATCCGAAAACAACCGACCAATAGAGAGAATGTCAGCCAACCATTAAGGAAGACCGAAAAAATCGCGTCAAAATTCGCTTAAAAATCAAGATTATGCTGACAGCTTTCGTCAGTTATCGTGGCATTGTGAGTTATGAATTTCTTCCGTCGAGCTAAACCGTCCACGACAAATGTTACTTGAGCGTCACGCGTCACTTGCTTGAAGCTATCAGAAAGAGAAAGAGACCAGATTTATGGGCAGTCAACTCTTACTATTTACGGCACGATAATGTTCCGCCTCACACTCGTTAATTTATCATCAAAATTCAACTAATATCGCTCCACAACCACCATGTTTCGCTTATTAGGCCCTGTGTAGCTTTTGGCTATTTCCTAAACCCAAAAGACTGTCGCAGAGATACCATTTTGAGTTGGTTGAAAATACTCAGAGCGAAATTGAGCACTTGGTATCCGTCAAGGATTGCTATAAGAATTGACATAAATGTATTATCATCGGGGGAATACTTTGAAGGCGATGAAAATGATTTGGACGAATAAATTAAGATTTTTGCAATAAAAGAAAAAACTAATAATTGGTCTTATTTTTTGGACACAGTAATATTGTCGATCATCGTAAAAAATATAGTTGGGATGAAGCATGTCGGTTTGTATCGCTCATGCCTATAGAAAACGCAACAGAGAGCGAAACGCTTGAACAAGAAAGCTGAAATTTTATATAAAAGGGCAGATTAAGTTCGAAATCATTATAGTAAATAGTCGTTTTTCTGCAATTTTTTAAACACGTTATCATTTATTCGTTAATTGAAAGTAACGTAGATAGTCAGTTAATAAATAAAAGAAAGTATCCCATGGTTGTTGGAAAAAAGTCTAATTTTTGCCGAAAAACGGGCTAAGCTTAATAATAATATTAGATATGAGAAAAGAGCGCACCTACTTATCTCTCAATGAGCAGCCACATTGTTCGCGTTAGTAGGAACTGCATATCCACAGGTAGACAAAATCGGTGGAGTAGAAAAAAATTTGACCATACATGGACTGAAAACATTTTTGGGATAGCAACATTTTTTTAACACATGAAGAGAACATATTTCGGGCGGAGTAAATAAGATGTGAGAGATAAGTTTCCGCATGGGAAAGGATGTCGGTTCATCGTTTATGACATTATGAACTGTTCCGAATAGAAAAATTTGGCAGTAGAAAAAAATTTTCATATGAAAGGTAAAAGGACGTGCGGAAGGGAACTCTTTAATGGCATTGCTTCAATTGTGAGCAATTTTATTGCAAAATACTATGTAAACATCTTTCAGTGGATGTTGTTATGTTAGACATGCATTAGAAGGAGACATGTTAGCCATGACCACTTATAGTACGACGAACCAGTATATAGTCCACGACATTACGAGCTGCAATTCATTTAGTCTAGGCGAACTTTTGGCGCTTTACCGCTTATTTTAAACATAGAAATCTGATGGAAATTAAAATATCCGAATTCTTTTGTAGAAAATGTTCAAGCCATTTGGATTCGTCTCGCAATGGTTCGATTGAGTTACAATTTTACGTAAGTCAAAGTAGCGTATTTTTGATTTTGGCAAATAGCCCGCTAGTGTTAAAAAATATTACATATTTTAAGGCCTCAAATCTCTCAATTCAATATTCGTTTATCAGGAAAATCTTATAAATGCGGATCCATCAATAATGGCAGAACAATTCTATTTCTCTAGAGAACCTATGAAATTGTCCCTCATAAACAAATAATTTTTAATTTATCGAATTATGTTTATTTCAGTCTGTGTAATACAGGGTGGCGCACAAATCATGCTGCAAATACAATATCAATGTTAGTGGCGGCCGTTATTTAAAGATATTGAAGGAGTTTTTTTACTCAGATCTGTGCCGAAGGCGTGTCCGCTTTAACAGCATTTGGTTCTAGCAAGGTGGAGCAACTGCAACTACTCCGGTTATGGCGGAGCACCAACCAAAATTCACAAACAAATTAATATCGAGAAACTCCACTTTTCACTTGGGGGCCACCTGACTGCACCAGACTATATTTTGTGGGGTTATGTCAAGCAAGAGGAATACAAAACGAAACCAAGGAATTTGTCTGAATTAAAACAATAATTGAGGCGATCTCGACTTTAGCCCTTCAGGCCGCAATGAATGTTTTTCTGATCAGGTGCCGCATATGAGTGAATGAGCATGGTCTGTCTTCTTCAAAACCAATTAGTTACATAAAATAAAATTGAATTTTATATAAATCAAAAAAAAAACAAAAACAAATACGAAATATATAAATGATTAAAAAAAAAGTGATTTGAATTTTTCAGTGTAGCACAATTAGTCTGCCACCCTATAAAACTTAGTTTTTACATCACATATGATAAACAAAGGAAGTTTTGCTAAAGTTTCCCAAAAATTAAATCTTGTGATATTTTTGAAGACTGTGCAATTAAGAAGGAATTCTTAATAAGTTGAAAGCTTGACATGCATAAGACTTGACAAACTGTTGACGATCATTACACCAAGTCTGCTGATGACGGTGCGAAATTGGATCCGACTGGAATTATGAGAACATCATTCTGTCAAAACTTATTTTCATCCATCAGGCTTTGCAAAAAAAAAAAAAA
>JAHXMU010000755.1:106074-171655 GCA_019455685.1 Philornis downsi
TTAACCTTGAATGAACATGAAAACAAAATATTTAATTTATTTTGGACAATGTTATAAATTGTTTTAAATGCATCCTTATTACAGTTTATAACCGCGCATTCAGTATTTTGAAAGCATGTCCCAATTAAAAACAATCTAAGAGTATCTATTTCCTATGTAACTTGCACTATCGTCCCATTCAATTTGTTTGTTTCCCACCAAACTAATCGGTATTGGTTTCTTCTAAGTTCTCCCCCAAATTTAAAATGACAATTGTCCTTAAGTCTAGCATTTCAACCACCCTTGCGGTTACCACAAGTTCATGGGCAACTCAAGGTGGTGCTATTTTTATAGGTTGCCGTGTCATCCTGCTTTTTCCAAATGATTATTATTATTAATTGGAGTGTCCTACGACTACACAACAAATAGTACGACAACATTTAGAAGGCCACAAAAGGTAGAAAATTCCCACCAAAAACATCCAAATGCTGACTTCCGAAAAACAAAACGTAAAAACTGAAAATGACGAACATTGAACTTTCACCATTGTCGTGTACGAGTATGTAGATAATAGCCGTCGGCAATAGAATCGTAGAACTGCGAGAGAGAAAGAGAGACAGTGAGAGGGCAACAAATTTTCCCATAAAATAAACCAGTAAATCGCCCAACTGTGGCAACAGCAACAGCATTAAACTGGGCCTAAATTAAATTTGGTTTCGGTTAAAATACGAGTAATGAACTTTAGACGGTCGACATCAGCAGCAACAACGCAGCAACAAATGCGAACATGACCAGAAGCAAAGGTTACTCTTTTTTTTTTACATACAGTGACCTCCCACAGAGAGCAGCAGCACAAAAACTGACAAAGGCAGCAAAAACAGGCAAAGGTAAAGTATGATACTGTCATGTCGAGCGTCGTATTCTCATTAAATTCGCTACTAAGTTAAACAAGATTAACAGTTTTGTACGTATACTATAGTGCGGTAGTAAATATTTATAATGAGAGCGTCAGCACAAATTATATGTGAGAAATCAATTGCATTTGATGGGTAACTTTTCACAACGAACAAAATATTAAGGAATTCCATTCCTATCACAAACAACTTTAATTCATTTTCCGCACACTTCATTACTCCTTAGTTTCTTGGCAGCCATCTCATATAGGATTATCCATTCTTCGGTTTCAAAAGTAAAATTAAATAAAACACACATAAAGCTATGATGTCGATGAAACTTTTATTTCATTATAATGCTTGGTCCTTGCCATCATGTAAGAAATACAAAGTTAATTAAACGACCACCTGTGGATTAATCGAAGCAGTGAATACTCTTGAGGTAGTTTTCGAAAAAATGACACCTCCAGACCACATAGGGCGCCAAACAGTCACTTTTTCCGGATGCAATGACTTTTCCGCAATTACTTCTGGGTTCTTCGAGCCTCATATGCGACAATTTTGCTTGTTGGCGTAACCACCGGTGAGAAATAAGCTTCATCGCTGAAGAAAATTTGGTTCGATTGAAAGCCCACGTTTGAATCACCAATTTTGTGTTAAGTTATAACTGTTTTTACGCTTTCTTCGGTTGTTAAATGATCCATATTCGCAAAATGGCAAACCTTTCACTAAATAAATAACACTTCAAATAACGGACTAGCGGTTTTGAAACCATTAAATGGATACGCTAAGCGTTTACGTTGCCCACGTAAATTATAGTACGTGCAACTACTGTGCATTACATCTTACCTTCAAAACTTAATACGATTATTATTACTCCTTTGAGTGGCCGTCGCCTGTCGGGTTTAATCATCATTAAGAGCAGGCAAAAAAAGCTACCAGTGTTTGAATAAAGTGCTTTTCTAGAAATATCCAACATTACGAGGCAACAACAATTTCAAAGCATAACACCAATTTTCACCAAAATTGCAAATCCTGTAAAAATGTCCAAGTAAATTGCAAATTTGAATCTAATGGTAAATATTTACTAATGCCACTTTTCTAAACAAATTTCATGGTTCTAACTGCAATCGTTTAATCAGCGTCACTACACTTTTTTGACCCACTTTTACATGTTGATTCCTCAAAAAAATTAAATTCCTGAAAATGTAATTTTTCTTACGTTTATTTCAAGGAAGAGTTTGCTTGCCTAAATTATGATATTTTTCTACCCGACGGCTTTCACATTTCCTATTTTCAATGACTTCAGGGTCAGCCATTTGTCCTACCATTTCTGTTCCCTTTCGTCCACCAGAACATCGAAAAAATAAGTTAACTGACATAAACTTGTACGACCGCGACAAAATTCGCTTGGCCTAGTACATAATGATCTCAAAGATGCTCTTTCCGTAGAATATTGAAGATTAGGAAAATAGACAATAAGTTTGACGGGGCCGATACTTATCGCGATTCACATTATTATAGTGGATAGTGTATCGATTCATCATCAGATGATTGGAGGTGGCGAAACGCCCTCTTCCGCTACAAAATATTGGGTTGTTCTGAATGTTCGTTCGGTTAATTCGTTAGTTCACCATATATCACTTCTCATGACGTAGAGTTCCTTCCTCCCAGCCCTTCTCTAAATTGTTTACTATGTTTGCTTCTGTTCTCATTCTAGTCGTGAGTGGTTACAGCGTTAAAAAAAGTTTTAAAATGTGGAAGAAATTAGCAAAAAAAGAGCATTTTTGGCATATTATGCTGTATTATTACCGAAAAGGAAAAGCGACAGCAGAAACCAGCCGAAAAATAAAGTCTGTTTATGAAGAAAACGGACCAAATGAAAGAACTTGAAAGAAATGATTTAAACGATTTTCTACGAGCGACTTCTCCGTAACGGACGCTTCCAAATCAGGACGATCAAAAGAAGTTGTTCCCGAGGAGGCGAGAGATTTAATTATTGTTAACCCCCTGCAACAGTTAGGGAAATAGCTGAAATAATAAAAAAAAAAATTCATCAAAGAGTTCAAATTTGTGAACAGCGTCGATGTGTGGGTACTTACAGGCCTCATACTGCCTTGCGGACCCGTCAGAAACTGTCAGAGCTTGGGTAGGAGGAAGCTTTACGTCACCCACCGTACTCCCCAGACCTCGCCCCGTCCGACTAACACCTATTTCGCAATCTGAGCAACAACTTGAAGGATTTCAATTTGCATAATGACGAGGAAGTGAAAAATCGAATTGAACGTTTTTTTTTCAGAAAAACCACGCGAGTTTTATGAGAGAAGAATTAAAAAGCTCCCAGGGAGGTGGGAAGAAGTTAAAAAAGGGTGAGATTATATAATAGAATAAAATAATTGTTTTCTTGTATATACATTTGTAAATATATTTCTTTTAAAAACCGAACGAACTTTCCGAAGCACCCGATATAATATATCGAATTAGTTCGATTTTCCACTGAACAATTTTATAGTTTATTGTCGTTAACCACATCATTAAAAAGTGTATAAAATCATATCTGGAAATTCAAACTGTACTTTGGTTTTAAGTAAATAATAAAAATATTGCGAAAATACTTAAAAAGCTTAAGCTTTATATGGGTAGCTTTTCCCACTGGATCAGTTTCAATTTGTCCAGTCCATTTTGTGGCTTTTCCTAACCGTGTCTGGCGTGGACACCTCAATTGGCCGACCTCTACGGTGTTCGTCTTGGCAGCTCATATGGCCTCGTTTAAACTCTGCTACCTAATATTCTAAAGTCGTAAACGAGAGAGCTTCCACCAGAGTAGAATCTAGCTCGGATTTAATATTGGTTGGACTGAGACCTTTCAAATGGAAATATTGAATTACATAAAGGTGGCCAATTTTTCCCATGTTTACAAATTCACTGAGATCGTTTATTTTGAAGGGTCTAATAAAAATACTAAACAAGGTGGGGCCTTCAAATTTAAAACGTATATTTTATAAGATTGCCACTTTTCACCAAAATGTTTTATTTTTTTTTCCAAACTATTGGCACCATCTGTACGTTTTGGGATCAGCTACGTATAACCGAATGTTGTATTGAGAAACGTGCTGATCATTAAATACGTAAATCCTTTATATTTAAAACTGTAGATTTAATATAATTTTTATTTTTTGTTTTGTGTTAGTTTAAAAGTTTTATTCAGTGAATTAAATATTGCTTACTTCGCATGCAAATTGAGCCTTAACATCACGTGCCATGTATTAAATGTAAACACGTCAAGCGCTTTCATATTATAATACTGCTTCATGTTGACCAAAAGTCATAGAAATCAAAGTTGTTTAGGTTCGGGACAGTGTTATTTTTTCCTGTTTAGCTAACTTATTAACGGAAAAACTGCATCATTATCAAATGGAGATTGTATGTATTAGATTTGAAAATCTGTTTTCCATCTTTTTCTTTTGGCTAAAATAACTTGTCTTCATATGCCGCAGAGACAACAAACAGCCGGGACACAGAGACACACCAAATTATGTGTTAGTGGTATTATGGTCAATTCCAAAAATCGTCTTCGTTGTTGTTGTTCTTATTGTTATGTTTTCTTAAGTACAATTCATATTTAATGTTGGTTTTGTTTCCTACCGAAATTTAAGTGAAGTCATCAAAATGAAGCAGCGGGGCTGGCGGAATACAAAGAGATGTCGGGTATACATTTCTTATGAATTACGAGCATTTTGGGTAATTTTTATGTTCTTTTTATATTTCTTAGTTATATTTCGGTGTTATAATTCTTTCGTGTTTTTGACTTATTATAAGCACTTGTACGCTGCCCAGGTTGACTGACTACATGTTGATGTACGAGTATGTACAGGGTAGATCCCATTCAAACCACCAGTGCTAAGTACTCGTAGTGTGTACTTCTAAGTCCCCGGTTGCTTGATCATCCGAAAGTCAACATTTGAAGCTCAAGTAAGAGATCTTCTTAATTACACACATGCGCACAACACTACATATATCCACTTACACACACACGCGCACGTTGATGGGTGGAAGTGAAGCGAAACTTTTAAGTTTTTTTTTATTTTATTTTGTACGCATAGGAAGTTACCATCCGTCAAATGAATTACGTTAGGCTTTGGTTCATATGTTATACTTAACAGTGGTTAACCTATCCGCAATGCATTTTCACTCACGCAACTTAAAAGTTGTATATTTTTTAAAGGTAGTCGGAAATAGACTCCCGAAGCCAAGTATTTTGAGAGTCGCTTTATAACAAATCAGTCTTCATTTTTAAAGGAGTACATTTGCATATATAGTGCGTACAATTGTTTAAGAAAACACTTAAAGTCTCCATTATTCTAAAGCTAGATTTATCTATTACGTGGATCTATTTCGCCCACCTGCAATTTACAGTGCAGAGGATGTTGTCCCGCCTCATACCCAAGTAATTGGGCGTGTCACTCAATATATATCGAATTAGTCAGTTTTTCTGGTGAAAATTTGTCTTTTTGTTAGTATTCCTAAATCATAAAATTAAACTTTTTGGAATTTGATCATTTAATCCTTTCTGATATATATATACGTGGCGTGATAAAAAATAACGGGTTTTCGCATTTTTTTCTGTTTTATTGGTACACATGTCTGTTATATATGTTGACAATATCAGCCATTTTGGATTGTCAGTTTGTTTTTTGTCAGATAAAAAGGTTCGTCGTGTTTTGGTGTTCTCTTCGATTTTTTTTACTATTCGAAAAAATGGATCAAAGAAACTGTATTAGGTTTTGTGTACAAAATTAAAATTAAATTTGCAAAGACATTTGAAATGTTGGCGAGTCTACTATGAGCAGAACACAAGTTCAATTATGGTATAACCGGTTGAAGGAAGGCCGAGAATATGTCAATGATGATGCTCGTCCTGGTCGCCCGAGCACGTCAAGTTCGGTCAAATGTGAAGGTTTTGCTCACTGTTTTCTTCGATTGCAATAGCGTGGTGCTTCATGAATTCTTGTCACAAGGTCGTACAGTCAACAAGAAATACTACCTTGAAGTTATGCGCCGTTTGCGCGAAGCAATTCGTCAGAAACGCACAGAATTGTGGGAAAAACAATCATGGATTTTGCAACATAATAACGCACCAGCTCACACATCGATGCTTGTGCTTGAGTTTTTGGCCAAAAACAAAACCGCAAGCGTACCTCAACCACCGTATTCACCGGATTTGGGTCCCGCTGACTTTTTCCTCTTCCCAAAACTGAAGACACCGATGAAAGGAAAGCGTTTTGGTACGATTGAGGAGATAAAAGAAAAATCAAAACAGGAGCTGTTGGCGATACCAAAAATCACGTTTCAGAAGTGTTTCGAGGATAGGAAAAAATGCTGGCATAAGTGTATTATATCTGAGGGGGATTACTTTGAAGGGGACAAGATAGTTATTGATTAATAAATAAATACTTTTTGAAAAAATTTGAAATAACGGTTATTTTTTGATCACACTTCATATATATATATATACGAACGAAAATAAATGGCTTTGAAAAATGGATCACCCAATTCAGATTGCCATCGATGAGATGCTGAAATATTTTGAAAACATATACAATACAATGGGCAATATTGTGCTGTGAAATTTTTGAAAGTGAACGAAAACTGTTTTGAATGTTTTATAGAAACAGGATTAACAATTATTTTATTACTTTTTTTTTTTTTTGTAAACGTTTATAACATCTGGGAGCAATCGATGCGGGAAAAATTATTATTACCTATTGCAATTAGTATATACAGGGTGGCGCACGACTAATCATGCTACGGTGTTACACTAACTGTCAACGAGGGCCGTTATTTAAAGATGTTGGAGGAGATTTTTTACCCAGGACTGCGCCGAAGACGTGTCCGTTTCAACAGCATTTGGTTCCAGTAAAATGAAGCAACGAAAATTCCCAAGCAAATAAATATCAAGAAACTCCACTTTCCGATGGCCTCCAAGGTCACCTGATCTGACTGCCCCAGACTTTTTTCATGGGATTATGTCAGACCAGAGACGTACAAAACGAAACCAAAGAATTTGACTGAATTGGAGCAGTTCATTAAAACAATAATTGAGGCGATACTGCAATGAATAATTTTCTGATGAAGATTATTCACAGTCTATCATCTTCAAAACCAATTAGTAATATATAAAATAAAATTCAATTTTATATACAATACAAAATAAATAAATAAAATATATTGATTAAAAAAAAATTATTTGAATTTCTTATTATAGCGCAATTGGTGTTCCACCCTGTATAAGAATACCCTGAAAAAGCGCCTTTTCACATTCTTTTTAACAGCCGAGGCACACAGACCACTGTGCAAGTTGCTCTTTCAAGTGGTTTCATACTTTTTGGAAAGGTTTACGCCTCAGTCTTAGTTGGGTAATAGAAGTCTAATAAACTTTAGACTAAAAAAACAAAAATACTTTTAATAACAACCTCATCATAATTATTAGGTGTATGGTTAGTATGTACGGTATTTCATTTGAAATACATATGTGCGCACTGTAATACATGTATGTTAGAAAAAAAACAGATACGCCAATGTCGCATTATTTTAACGATCGTAATGATGATGATGGTGATGTGATGTGATGTTTAGTGTCCCGTAAATATCTACACACACACATCTCTATTCATACATTTCATAGTCACAGCGTTCATTCATTTGAAATGGAATAGACATTTAAAACTCACATTTTATGACATTTCTTTAGAAGAGATCAACAATGACTTTAAGGGGGGCGACTTAATTGCTATCATATAATTGTCATAATTTTACGAGCGAGTCCTTTCTTCCGAAAGTTGATAACACAGGTGCTAGTTGCCTTTTCCCCATGAAAATACATAAAGGCTGCCGGTAACCACGATAAAATCAATTTCGAATTGGCCTAGTAAAACTTATCTCTTGCGGAGCATCACCGCTTTAACTGGAATTCTCTTAAAGTTCTGGTTGCTGATGAGTTATTAATCTCTGTCGTACCCATTTTCTCGCCAAACGGATCAGATCAACGGTGATTGTTGTAGCTGCCGCTGATGTTGCTTAAGGAAAACCCTCGAAATATTCGTAGATTCGATACCATAGCGAGTAACAAACGACAGCCTGCAACATGGCAAAATACCGTTTATTATTAAAAAGGCTTCCGGTTTAGCTGAAACTTTTTTTTTTTGCCACAACAAAATGTAGAGGAAAATGATCAGAAAAAAATGCTGAAGCAGCTGATGCGCAACACCATCATTAGAGCAGAGCCTTTCTTTGGCAAACGGTAGATTTCTTCTAACAACCCAAGTAAACAACCGCGCCAGCCAAGCATTCATTCATACACCAGTGAGCGAGCAGTCAGTCCGTTAGTTGGGCCGCCATTGCACAAGTTCGGAATATGGATCTATGACGATCATTACACGTATTTGTGTTAAATCTTTTTACCATAAATTCGCTTTGCCCGCTCTCTGTTGCCTTCTGTTCCAGCACAGTACCGGAAAGTACAGTATCTTCAAAATGTTTCCAATCCACCTGTTGTTTCATATTCCACGGCGACTAGACCTTCTCTGAGCGCATGTCCGTCCGTCTGCCTTCCAAAGATTTCATATCGTTTGCCTCGTGGCATAAAGCACCAGTTTTCTTTTGGAGTTTTTCTGTTTTATTGTTGTTGTTGTTTTTGTTGCTGTTGGATTTTGACGTTTATTTTCTACGTTTGCTAATAAGTTTTTAGTGTGGCAAGTGATTCATACAGACAATTGTTGTTATAGTTATTATTACGGCTGTTGCTGTTGCTTTTGCTGTTGCTGTTAATGTTGTTGTTGCAATCATCAATCCATCCATCCATCCATCTAGGTAGGAGCAACAATAACAATAGCAAAAACACAAAAACTTCATCGCTTGATGTAGCACAAAAATCACCGGAGCAGAAAATCAGATCGCAAGACTGCCGTCGTTTCTTTCGGCTCGTATAGGTATGAATATCTGGCAAATGTATTTCTCCAGTCTTGTTTCTTCGATGCAACACGCTGATAAACCTGCTCTATGGAATAAGTACTAGACAGCGAACCCTTTTTCATTCAATTTTCCAGCAAGTGTTCCAAAGTTATCTGAAAAAGCATTTTTGAACGAAAATGTATTGACGTAAAATAGCGAGCAATACAATCACGAAAACGGAAGAAAAATTACATTAGTTACGTGCTTATGACGTACAGGGGCATCAACTTGACACACACACGCACACACACATACAGTCATTCACATGTGTACACACATTCTATGACATGGAGGCACACGAGGAATGTGTTCCAGGTGCGGCTCATTATCCTTGTGTTTCTTCTGGGTTGCTTCGCTCCAAATGCGGAAAATGACACTTTCGTCAAAAACGATTTTCCGAAAAAATATACAGCATAACCACCTAGACTGGTCTAAAAAAAAATATTCATTCTTGGAAATAAAATAAAGCTTAAATAATAAGAAAGCCACAATTGCAATCAAATACAGGGTGCCCGCCGGAAAGGTATACTACTTTGTCTGTTTATAATTTTTGATTAAATGAAAGAGAATGGATCTTATATTGATAAATGATTTATTTAATGACGACAATTATGTATGGAATACAATATCAGATGAATGTTCGCCTCTGTTAGCCTCACAAATGCGAGCCCTCTTGAGCACATTTCTCATTATATTCTCACACAGTTCGCGCGGTATTTCACTAATTTCCTCACGAATATTTTGTTTGAGTTTCTCAAGCTTTTCTGGTTTGTTTGCATAAATCTTGCTTTTTAGATATCCCCACAAAAAGAAGTCCGGATCAGCCAAATTAGGCGACCGTGGAGGCCAGTCAACATTACCATTTCTTGTTGTAAAAGGAGTTCACGCAGTAATTCCATTGTGATCCTGGCTGTATACGATGTGGCACCGTCTTGTTGATATCACATGTTAATCAAGTCCAAAGCATTCAGTTGTGGCTTTAAAAAGTTTTCAATCCTATCACTCTATTGCTTCCCATTGACAGTTACCGTTACGCCGTTTTCAGTTTCAAAGAAGTAAGATCCCGTGATTCCTCCTGACCAAATTGCACACAAGACTGTTACTTTTAATGGATGCAAAGGTGACTGATGAATAATTTGAGGGGTTTCCATTGCCCCGAACCGACTATTCTGTTTATTCCCACATCCATTCAAATGAAAATGTGCTCTTGTGTTAACTGAATCTTAAATGGAAACAAATTCAAATCCTTGTGAAAATTGTGGCCCAAGTTGTTCTTTGAAGATCAAGCTCATGAGAACGGCGTCGAATTGAGGTTGATGGATTGTTTTGAACACTTTCTTGAGCTGCAGTAATGTTTTTAGCCGATCTTGCAGTACGTTGTGCTTAACCCTATCAGCTACAGACCCTCTTCCTTCGAAATCATTCGCTAGACGATAAACAGTGCGTCTTATTGGCTCGTTGTTTCTCCCAAAAATATAATGTAACTTTCTCATCGTCACAGTAATCGATGATTGATTTTGATAAAATCCATCCATCCATAATAAATTTGCCACGTCTCTACTTCACGACTGCCAAATATTAACTGTCAAGACTAATGTTTACCAAAATGGCGGCAAAACAATTACATAATTGTAGTATACCTTCTCGACGGACACCCTGTATCTTAAGATTTGAATAATTATTGAATCATTCAAATCGTACGCTTTGAATAGAGTAGACTCGAGGTATCGAGAGATACAGCCTCGCGAAGTATCCTTTCGGCTTCTTTTGGATATCGATATCGGCTTTCTCTGGAGCAAAGTTGTGTAGAAGAGGCATTTTGAGATCTACATCTAAGGCAAGTAAACCAAAATACAAAATGGAATCGTACTGTAGAAGAATACATTGGGTAGGCGGGTGTTTCCTAGCATGCTTTGTTCCGCTTACCCATAAAACGCAAGCCTCTCTACTCGATCCTGTAATTAAGCAGGCAAAGGATGATGCTTGCGTACAAAAACAAAGTAGTGTGGCCTTGTGCCAGGCGCCCTAGGAACGGGTGGATTATGTCTTGGGATTCACCTATAATATGACATCAAACTGATCTTGGAACCCGTTTTTCGAAAACTAAGTGAAGGGGAGAGTCATAGTTGAACAAGACACACAGAGAAGCCGTCGGGAGATATCAGAGATCTGGTTAATAGACTATGATTGGAGCATGGCGTGCTTTGCTGTGTTGATATTCTCTCCTGGGACATTGAAAATCGATGCCGTAGATTATGGATCACCAATTCCATGCGAGCTATGATAAAGCAAAACTGGAGTAGCTTGTCTGCGAAACCCAGACCAGAGGGTTCTTCTCTTCTGGTAGCCCGGGTGACCAGTGACCCAAGGAACATTGTTCCTTCCTGGTCAATGGTGTTGGACCCCTTGTGGCAGCATCATGCTGGCTGTGGTTGCCCGAACAAGTGTTTTCAGTGCTTTTGCGTTGCTGAAGGAAGGCATTAGCTTGGAAAACACTGTTCATGTCTATCCGAGGTCTTCCTAGATTACCTCAACTCCTAACCTGGAGGTAGCTCACTTCACACCAAGTGACTACAACGGTACTTTGGCCGAGTTCTGGTAGTTCGACTAATCCTTTCGGGATTAGTTTGGGTACCCCAAAGCAGCGCCTGCTGTCGCAAGAAGAAAAGAAATATAACCAAGAAAAGAATAATAGAAAACAGAATCTGTGTGATGACACACCATGGGTAAGGCTATCAAAGCAAGACACATGTAAAACCTACACATTTGATTTGATTGTAGAAGAATACAACATTTCGATAAACTCACTTAAGTGAGGTCGAGATGACGCACATTGAGCGAAAAAACGGAAAGGGTTAAGGGATGAGGGATTCAGTGAAATGTATTAGGGATACAAATGATGACGGCGGTGACGAGTTTTTTACGACAGAAGACAACAAGGACGATGATGAGTTTACTCCAAAAGGCCTTATTATATATGGAAAACATCACAAAAGCAGCAACATTGCAAACGTCGTGATTGATTATGCTCAAGTTTTCTAAACGATTAAAAAATATCATTCCACCAGTGATGAGGTGAGACGGTTACTTTAAAATTTCAATATACAAGGTGGCGCTACAATTCAAATAACTTTGCTTTTAATCAATGTATTTCATTCATTTATTTATTTATTTTATAAAATTCAATTTTATTTTATATAACTAATTGGTTTCGAAGATGATAGGCCGTAAATAACTTCCACGCTCATTCACGCATATGCGATACCTGATCAGAACATTATTCATTGCGGAATCGCTCTAATTATTGTTCTAATGGACTGCTTTCAGTCAACTTCCTTCCTTCCTGGCAGTGCAATCCTTTTTCATATTCGAAAGTTTATGAAACACATGATGCCAGTCAAACTAATATGAAGACATGAAGCTAAATGTATATGTATATATATATATCGTATATTTTGTCAAATATAAAGCTGCCTTCGATTGTCTGATGCGGCCAAGTCCAAGTTTGGAATTTCTGCGAAGCTTACACCTCTTTGTAGATTGACACTGACTAACACGAAGTCTTCAGTAAAGATATGCAGAGATCTAAGTGGACATTTTTATACCAAACGAGGATTTAGACAGGGCGACAGCCTATCGTGCCACCTTTTCAACATACTATCGGAGATGATTATGGTACTAACATATTTACTTGCGTATGCAGACGATATAGAGATTATTGGCAGAAAACTGCGAGATATGACTGCAGTCTTCTCAAGCATTGGGTATGATGGTAAACGAGGGCAAAATAAAGTTATTTGCTTCAACAAACAAAGAATCTACTCGCTTGGAACGCTGTGTCAACGTTGATAACTACAACTCTGGTTTGGTGGATGAATTTATCTACCTCGGTTCCGCTGTAAACAAAACACATGATGTCAGCATAAAAATTTAGAGGAGAGTTTTGCTTGTCAACAGATATTACTATGGGCTAAGCAAGCCATTTAATGATAAACTCCTCTCTGGACAAATAAAAATTCGACTGTATCAGACGTTTGTTTTACCAGTCTTGTTGTATGACGTGGAATTCAAGCGGATGAATCGGTGATAGGAGTCTTTGAGAGGAAAATACTCCGGTAAATATATGGATCCATGATCGTTAAAGAAGAGTATCGACGTCGCATGATCAATTAGCCGTATGAGTTATATACCGGCATCGTCGTGACAAGCCCATTAATATATAGCAATTGCACTGGCTGGGTCTAACTGTTAAAATAGACCTAAATGCTCCAGTATGAAAAATTTTCCACAACGAACTTGATGGACGGCGCTGAAGTGGACGACCAAAACTCCGTTGGAAGAACCAGGCTTTATAAAATACTATCGAAACCTGGTGTTATGAATTGGAGAAGAAGCGCAGGGCACCAAAGCGCTTGGAATTGTTTTCTACGTACGGCGTATAACAGATAAATATATTCATTCTAGCTGCCACCTAAGTAAGTAAGTAAGTAATATTCATATATATATTTAAGAATACCCTAGCTCTATCTCTACTGCTTACATTCTTTATCGAATTCATTTAAACATTAGTTGTAATTAAAAATGTAGTGATCCAATAACACCAATAATTGAGCAAGATTCTCATGTAAGTTAACTACTGTGCATAGATGCGTACTGATTGAACCGGCGCTTTCATTCCCAAGTGCTAAACAAACCGTGCATCGCTGATTGATTGTTACACTCCTTCTGTAAGTGTTTATTAATACTGGAAGACTAGAGGAAGATTACGATTGGAAAGGATTACAATACTTAGCGGTGCTTTAGTTTGAAAATATAGAAATTATTGTAAATGGAAACGGCAGTGAACTTCTATGCACATAAACTTCAAATTCCTTATCCATGCAACTTGGATATTGTTTTATAACCATGGTCGGGCTGTCGTTTCTCGGAAATGGAAGCGGAGATGGAAAATAACAACAATATTTTCCCTAAATCTAATTGTAGCGTCTTCATCGCCCCTTTGACGGCGCAGTGAGTTGAGATGGGTTCAGAGAGACAAGTGTTCGTTCAAGCACTACGCCGCTACCCTTAATCATATTATTTGATGGGGCTTGCTGGCGATGCCTCCTCATTGCTTTCGAAAACAGGTGTAATAATTGAAATTATTCTATGAGACGTTAATAATAATCTTCTGTTTAGTCAGTTGCGCATGCTTAAAAGCGTGCGCGTGCTTCTTCATATAGCTGCAATTACAGCCACTCGTACAACGAGGGGTCCCCTTTATTTTCTTACCAGAAAACTAGGAAGAAGTTGCTAACATGGAAATGGAATCATGTAAAGGCACTGCGATATATTGGACGATTAAACAAATATACAAAGATGAACTGTGTGTGTGTGGCAAAAGATTGCTGCGGCTGTTGTCGGTTGCTGTGTGGAAGGTTTTTTGGTTACGGTTGAAAAGTTGGTGAGTTCAAGAGTTTGAAAAGTTTGTAGTCGTCATTTTCTAAGCTGCCATCTTAAGGCCTAAATTAACTTGTTCATAAACTGTGAAATTACAAACAGCCAGAGTCGGAACAATTTTCCTCTTTGCTTTGTGTCATTTGCTAATTAAAGGCACAGACATGTGGATTCATGCCTATGTAGTGCATACGAGTACATGATAAATTTTGGATGTTTTACTGAAATTGTCGCAAATGAATCACAGGCCATCTCAATTATAAGTGGAACCTCGTACAACTAATACATTGTATATTTTTAATATTTTCCTCAGGCTTTTCTCTTTTGAGAGACACTTACTTGTGCCATACAATTCATTCAGCCGTTGATTCAGATTTTAAGTCTACACAGTGATATCTTGTTTTTCATTTGGCGCGTTCGCGTGCGTTCATATTTTGTTTACCAACTCACTGAAGAAATGAACGAATGAATGAACTTATCATGATGCCACGATGTTGCCAACCGTAACGTAATAGAATATTATTCATGCCAGGTTAGTACACCAATACGGTAAGTTGGCGAAACCAAAAGCCCCTATAGGAGAAGGGGGAGAGTAAACTTTGGTACTAAAAATGTTTAGATTTGAACTTTGGTTTTTGTATGTTTCATCAATACCCCACCACATACGAGAGACCCAAACATTTGCAAATTACACAAGACTTGACTGACTCATCCATGCGTTACCAATGAGTTTCCGTTCGTTGTGTTGGCTTTTGATTTATTCTGTGTGATATTTGAACCTGTTAACTTTACTCTTTTCGGTTGGTGTCGTCGAACTATGCCAGTTTTACAATTAGTACAGCTTTTCTTGCATCGAAAAGGTCTTTGTGGAAAGCGAAAAGAAATTTCAATTCTTCGAGAAAGTGCTAACAATAGCAATATTCCTATAAAAAAAAAAAACTTTTGTACACTACCGTACTGTAGACAAACTTTTAACGAACTATTTAACGATCGACTCAAAATTACCTCCTGAGCAGGTTTAGCAATGTTCGTCTTTTGTAAACAAACCATAAACCTCTTTATATCCTATGATTAATACAGAAACGAACAGATCACAATAATTAAGTTTATCCTCATTTCTACATCTGGACGACCTGACGAATCCAATCGTCAGTTAAGTACCTTGTACATGTCAAAGGAAATATCAGCATCAAACAGAGGTACAAAGTTTTGGACCAATTAAAATAAAATAATGCATGTGACTTCTTTTCACCATAGATTGCGCTCCACTGAATCATGGACCTACAGTGAGGGCGTTTCATTAAAAAGTTTATGAGTTTCTATTAACTAACATCACATATAGCTTTTCATTAATTATTAATTCCCGATCAATATTTCAAAATGCTGTTGTGAAAAAAACGAAGGTATCAGAATTTTAAATACGATCGAATATTGTATATTTTCTCTAAATGAAATTTTTTCAGTCATAATAGTAATAATAGTTCGTGTAAAAGAATAAATAAAATGTTCGTGTTATTAAATATTTCAAAATGGTGTTGTAAAAAAACTAATTTATTAGAATTTTAAATTCAATCGAATATTTCTGTAACAAACTCGAAAATGCTATATGAGCATATTTTCCATTCCTAAGGAATCCCATTTTAACCACATACAATTATGACAACATAATGCTGTTTTGAAATGTGTTTCCCACTAGAATTTACTTCACAACAGCTGAACTGACTCCATTTAAAAAGATATACCATTAAATTACAAATAAATATATTTTCTGCAGTCTCTCTGAGATACAGCAATGAAATCTCCGCGAAGAAGATTTTCATCAATATTTTCGAAGTAACAACTTCCGGATTATAAGTTGAGGATCTTTGAAACATCTTTGTATGCACACTAATTAATCTAAATATAAAATATTGAATTAAAACATTTTGTAGCACGTACATAATAGGAGTAACAAAAACCCCGACTTTCGAATTGCCGCCATGACACCCACAATAATTGCGTTCAATGATATTAAATACCATAGCAAAATGTGACAGTTTGGACACGAATTTCCATCGTTTCCCATCATCAGACTTCCCAAAATTAAAGTAAGTCAATTCTTCATTATCTGAAAGAAATCAGAGAAGCCTCTTCTGGATTTTCCAACCTTCTTGTAGCTTGATATTTTAGTTCAAACAGACACACATAAACTAAAGATTTTTTCGCTGTAAACAAAGTTCGCATTTGACAGGAACAGTTTGCCGAATGAATACTAATTGCCTACCATACCAACAGGTTAATACTGTTTAATCGATTCAGAAAATAATTGTTTGCTGAGCTAATCAATCTGTATAAATGGAGGGTAATCTACGTAATATACATATTTGTTGGCAGAAACTCCAGTACAACTATTACTACGAGTTTCACTTTCGCATAGAGTACAATAAATTGAAAACATTGACATTAAATTCTTTATCTGTTATTTGGAACATCTGAACAACACTTAGCCGCTCATAGTACTGATGATTCGTAAACGGTTTCCCACCGAAATTAAGCTACCCCAGCAATTAGCCAAATTGAAGTTATGGAAAAGAGGGTAACTGTAAATGATATAATTGTGTAACTTTTTTGGCCACTGGTGATGGTCAATTTAGATCTTTATCTGTCCATGAACATTAACGATCTCATGAAAACAAATCCGTCAGAGCCAACATTCTCATATAACAAGTACTTGTAAGGGATGGAGAGAAAATTGTCCACGGAAGAATAAAAGTGCCCAATGTCCATGGCCGTAATTGAAAAATAACAAATTGTAATAATGAAATGTAAATTCATAAATTCAGGTAAAGAAACAAATCTATTGTAAGACGCAGGTGGCCACTGATTGTGATGATACGATTGCTTTACATTAACATTATTTCTTCGCTCTGCTCTCATGTTCTAATGTTGTGCAGCTGACTGTGGCGGCCCATATACACAACTTACTTGAATGTAGTATTCGTAAATACCCAGCAAACCGAAAACTCGGACAATCTCTGATATTAGAAAATTTCGTACAATGTCGAAACCCCTCTGTAAACTCTTATAAAATTGGTTTAGAATGTTGTACGACTATCTGAGAGAATTTAATATTTTTTTTCGATATGGCTGAAAAAATTTTGCATTATTTCCGCACAATATGGGAACATTTACGTTCACATTTGCGAACTGTACTAAATTATTATTTTTAAATTCGGCAAGATTTCTGCTCTGTTGTAAGTGCAAATGTTTAATTGTGCAAATATTAATTGAATTTGAATTTTTATTAATAATACTTAATTGATTAATAAATATAATACGAGTATTATATTTGATCAGAAGTTTAAATTTACCAAGAAATTGTAAATCGAATTGAAGTATAAACGACGTGTTGCCAAAAGCATCGGAATTAATTCCCAATTAGCCTACGCGTCGGCACCTCATCAGAATATTCTAAGCTGTTCGTTATGTATTCGTAGAATACGATACAAAAATTTCCAACAGAATTTGTCACCACTTCAGTCCAAAAACTGTACGATCAGTCGTTAAAAACTTGAGAATTTCCTTGGATATATCATTTAGAATTCTTACTTATGTTGGACGTAATGATACCGGTTACAAATTGAATTCCATTTCAGAAGGTTGCGCAAACATTTGGGTGATTTCGAAGTAAATTCTGTTCATTTCATTTAATGGGTAAGTACACGATTTGTTTCTTCTTAGCTTCCACTTTATTATCTTGATATACTCGTACTAACGTCAGTACAAGTTTTAATTTTTAACTATAATTTAGTGCGGCTCTAACATAATGATTATTCTCTATGCATAAACGGCAGTACTTTGAAACGAAATCTATATTATAGAACAGAAACCAAACTATTTTACCATATTTTAAATTTATATATTCCGATTTATTTTTTATTTTTTATTTACGAATATAAATTAAATTGTTGAAATAACTTGCTCCCTACGTGCACCGCATTAACTTTGCTTTCCGCCCGTTAAGAATATTATTTCAAAGTCTCATCGCAATTGGATGAACGTTGTAAGAATCTTTCACTAAAACACCAGCACACAAATCCTTTCGCTTAAGTCATAATTTCAATAGAGAAAATGGCATGCAAGTAAAGTCGGTACTTAAATTACGCACGTTATTGTAGCGTCCTATAAGTTTAGAATGATTTTGACAGAACAAACTGAGACAAGATATAAAATACAATATTTACAACCTGCTATTCAACATATCAATGATATTGGAATACAGTTGTCAGAATTAGTCTCAAATATTCATTATGTCAAGTTAACAGCATTGTGATAAAGCAATTTAAAAAAGACTATTCTTTGAAAATATACATATATATGAGTGGCCCTCTTTACTATAAAAATGTAACAATAAATTACTCTTGATTTAGAGATGAAAGAAAACAATTCAAAGGGCTTCGGCCTTGCATACCTTATTAACAATTCGTAACATTAAATTTTGATAGTGTCTGGGAAACCCCGTCGCCTTCTTTTGCTCTGCCCAACGAATTCATTGTCAAAGAGTTTTCATCATGAAGCGTTTTGACCTATCCCCACAACATCACTCAATCGGCGGCAATAGCTTTAGGACTCGCCTTGAAGTTGTACACAGCCCATACGATTCCTGAGACGCCAATACTCTCCGCTAACGGTAATGTGCCCACATATTTTAAAGTGTTTTTCTCTCTTGTACTAACATTTACTCGTACATTATTGGCGAAGGGGCCAAGGTAGATATGGTAACCCTCATTCCAAATATACATATAATACAATAAATATAAATATAAAGATAGTTTTTACAGCAAAGACGTCCCATAAATAAATATTTAATAACTTATTACGAATAAAATCCCCAAATGTATTTGTCTAAATAATGTGGATGTCATAAAAATGCTTTCGGGTTTAAAATGTATATTTTTTTATCAGTCTTCATATCATTCAGGATTCGTCTCAATAAAAAAAGCTTTCATTTGGAGTGCCGAATAAATAAAAACGAAAAATGTTGCAAAGTGGAAGTATATATCATTTAATAAGCCCAAGAGGAAGCGTTTAAACTGCGAACTACGATATCTTTGAATCAAACATGTTTCATGCCCTTTTAAGTCCAGTGATATGCAGATGCCATAGACATCATTGGCGGAAAACTGCGAGATGTTACTGCAGCCTTTTCCAGCATCGTGAAAGAAGCTGCAAAAATGGGTCTGGTGGTAAACGTGGACAAAACAAAGTTATTGGTTTCAACAACAAAGAGTCTACTCGTTTGGGACGCTGTGTGAACGTTGACAACTATAATTTTGACGTGATGGAAGAATTCATCTACCTCGGTTTCGCTGTAAACAAAACGAATGATGTCAGCATGGAGATAAAGAGGAGAGTATTGCTTGCTAACAGATGTTACTACGGGCTAAGCAAGCGATTCAATGATAAAGCCCTCTCTCGACAAACAAAAATCCGACTGTACCAGACGTCGGTTCTACCTGTCTTGTCATATGGCGCAGAATTCTGGGTTATGACACAAACGGATGAATCTGTACTGGCCGTTTTCGAGAGGAAAATATTCCGGAAAATATATGGACCCATCATTGTTAACGAAGAGTATCGGCGTCGCATGGACAATGAGCTGTATGAGCTATATGCCGACATCGGCGTAATCAATCGCATTAATATACAGCGATTGCGTTGGCTGGGTCATGTTGTGCGGATAGAGCCAAATGACCAGGCTTTTGAAACACTATCGAAACTTGGTGTGACGAACTGGAGGAGAAGCGAAGAAGATCGAAGCGCTTGGAATTATTTTCTATGGGCGGCGTATAATAAATATTTTGTACATTGTATTAGCTTATAATTCTCGGCAAAGTTTAAAAAAAGTCAAATGATTAACCATGCCCCGGAATAAATCGAAACCGGTTTTCGAAAATAGTCGGGTATTTAATGTTCTAATTAAGGGCAATACTAATATGCATGTATGCCTGGGTTTATGTCTTATATTTATTAATTTTTGCTCTTATCAGCAAATCGCAAATTTGCTTCGTAAATATTTTACACAAGCAGATGGCATCAGTCAGACTCGCGAAGAATCCGTCATGGCTACACTCGCTTTCGCATTAGTATCGATATTGCTAATGGTGCTCCATACAAATGCCGCAGCCATCAATGAATTTATATTGAAAACAACAACGTAAGCTAAAGCAATAATAAGATGAAAATAAAAGCCAAATAAAATACCGCAGCACTTTTCATAAAGTCTTCCCACAGATCTCAACTTTATGCCCTCTTTATCGAACGGCCACTTGGGATTCACTGTATTCGGTGATTCGATATACATTAATGGTGTTTACAATGGATATAAAGGCGACAGTCGGCGAGCTCGTTTGCCTAATTGGTTAAATATATCCGCCAAGATTCTGAGAACGGACGGAACTGAACCAATACCAAGTGATCCTGCAGTATATTCAATGAATTTACTGGAGGGGTATTTTGAATGGAAAGAGCATTTCAATAATTCTGAGATGACAATGAAGCAGAGAGTTTACGCACACCGTTTCTACAATCGGGCGATAATATTCGAACTGGCAGTGAGGCGAAATACAAGTGAAGGTTATATTATATCAATATTGCATTCACATCACAGTTTTATTTGAAAGCTTATATATTTCTGTATATTATACTATTATATTGAAATATTTCACTGGTCACTTATTTTTTCTCATCGGTCTAGAAACCATAACAATTGAATTACAAAGATATCCTGGACCGGGCACAACATCTTTTGTCGTTATACCAGAAATGACAAATGAAGATGACGATGATATTACACTAGTCCGGGCCACAACCTTGAAAGTGGAAGACGCACAATTCCAGCCAAACCTCACACAACTCTATGTGGCATTCAGTGAAAAATTGCACAACAAAACTCATTTGATATTCGAAAGAGGGCAAAAAATGCTCTACTACAGATTTGTAATGACTGCTGATTTCAGCAAACAGGTGGCGCTAACTGAATTAAGAGAGGGTAAGACAAAAAAAAATACACAGTAAAACAAAAATGTAAGAAATAGTTAAAATTACAACTGCTTGAAAATGTACATATTACCTAACATGTATGGTCCAACGATTGGAAATACTTACGAGTATGTCAACCGAATTCATATTCACTGATGTGATTTTGTAAAATATTTAGGGTACAGAATATCTGAAATTGCCTACACAAATGCGTGTCTGATGTGTTATATACTCGTAAATGCATAGAAATAAAATCGTAAAAAATCTTAAAACGACACGATGTTATAAAAAAACAAAAGTTTTGTACTCAAGTTTCCAATCGGATCTTATAACACCAGGGCCATTCCTGTACTGCCAACAATCAAAATACCGTTAAAATTCGGTTTCAGTCAAAAATTGGAGAGATTGGGCTGTACATGTATTATAGAAGGATTGCAAAATTAGTTTAAAATTGGAATTTCATTATCAATTTCAACTAATTATTTTCAACATTACTTGGCCACTATGCCATCACACTGTTAATGAGACTACATATGTGAAACTTGATATACATAAAATCCCAATTCTATTTAAATAAAATATTTTTATGTTTAGTACTAAAACTTATTATTTTCGAAAAGCGCTTCTTAAAAAAATTAAACAAATGTGCTAAAATGGCTTTGTTTTGTACAAAACAAAATTAAAAATTAATTCAAATGGTCTGAAATTTAGTCTGACCTTATCATTTGAAAACAATATTGTTATTCGAAAACGTACGCTTTCTTGGTACTTTCAATATATTTTGCATTAAAATATTATTACCGGATATATAATTTACCTAAAATTTTAATAACGTGATATCTCTAAAACTAGAGTGGCTACTTTCATATCCACAACGTACATAAATAACTCAAAATAATTAATATACGTTTTTGTAACTTATAAAGCTGCCTGATGAAATACCGCATAAAGAAGTTGTAGGCTTTGTAAAATTTGAATTCTTGAATTCTTATTAAATCATTCGGTCAATTACTGTTGTCTGCAGAAACTGATTATTCAATTGGTACTCCAAGAAATATAAAAATATTAATTTTTTAAACTGTGTTTTGAAATTTTTGTGACCGACCGTGCCAAGCGATTATCATTCATATGATCGCGAGTTCGAACTTCGGAAACAACTGTCAAAACTTTCCTTGAGCCTATGTCAGATGAACATTTCAACCAGTCTCTCAAAATGACAACTGGAATGGTCGTTAAATAGTATATCCAACTCAACTCAAGTCGAAATACCAGTTCCATAAATTTATGAAACCATATTTTTCATCAAATTGTAGACAATGGTCAATATCTGTCATCCGAGAATAATATTGATCATATAGTGTCTGTGACAATTTTCGATTATTTTCTTGAGTTTTGCATTTTTGTGGTTTCAATACAAAGAAATTTTAACATAGTTTTGTAATTTTTCGAAAACCGGTTAATCAAAGTTAAAATGACAATGTGGCAAAGAGGCAGTCATGAAAAAACTTATATAAGGCTTCGGACCAAAATGCCGGTTTTCAATTCTGAATACTCTACATATGGTTTGGTGGGTGGCAGTGCGCTGCCAAGGTACATTTCATAAGATATTTCGAACAGGAGCGATTGTGCCGAATTTGAACTGAAATCCACTTTTTGTCGAACCTTATAGGCTGATAAATCATGTTGGATATAAAATTCACTAGGTAACCAAATCGATGTTTATGATGTACGTACATTATATAGCAACACCATCTTCTGGTATATTAAAAAAACTCGCATCGACACAAAGCCATATAGTTGTATTTTCTATCCCTTTAACTTAAAATCGAAGGCACGCATTTGATGATCCATCTGTCGTTTCGATCATAGAAAGTATACGATTTTATATTTATAACATACTAAATACATAAGCCTGTATATTGAAAAGATTTGCCTTTAAGTCCTTAAGAAACCCGGCGATGCGATATTGGAAGAACACACATCCATTTGGAGAGAATTTTGGAACAACTTTCACATCGAGGTCAAGCTCAACCTGGAATTGGTGAGTTTCATATTCGTTTTAAATCTTGATTTTTTAACATCCACCCACCCGTTTTTAGTCACAAATTATAAATGCTGGTATATTCTATATGGCCAGTTCATTGCCGTCTTTGAAGAGTTTCCACAGAAATAATCCGTATTTCGGTTTAAGCCCAACAGGATTAGGTCGAGGTCGATTAAATGCAGATTATCAAGGACATAATTTTTGGGATTGCGAAATTTGGATGCTACCAGTGGTTACGCAGTTACACACCTCTTGGTCTCAGCAGCTGTTTGAATATCGATTGAACCATATGGACGGTGCCCTGTACAATGCCAATCTCACTGGATTTAAAGGTGCCAGGTAGGGATGCTGCAAATTGAAATAATAAATACATATGTAAATTTCTGCGTCCATAGATTCCCTTGGGAAAGTGCTTACACTGGAACGGATGTCACGAATCCATGCTGTCCCGAGGTGGCTACACAAGAAATTCACATATCGGCGGATATTGCAGTGGCTCTGCAGCAGTTTTACACAACAACCCACGATCGCGATTGGCTGTGTAGCACAGCCTGGCCGCTAGTACGCGAGATTGCCACATTTTTGAGCAGTCGCACCACGTTTAACAACCAAACCAAACAGTATCACATTAAAAGTAACAAAGCGACCATATTGTCCAATAATCATCCATTGTTTAATGTGTAATTTCTATATTCATTATAAGATGTCATGGGTCCTGATGAAGATCATGAGAATGTGGACGACAATGTCTACACTAATGTGGCAGCCAAACAAGCATTTCAATTTGCCTGGTAGTAGACATTTCGCTGTTATTGTGGACTGATTGTGTTTGTTATTTTCATCTACATTTCATAGCTTTACTCAAATGCAGTGTCTGTCCAACACGAACCAGTCATGCCAAGAGTGGTTCGATAAAGCCAACAATTTAGTTATCGTGTACGACGTAGAAAGAGATTTCCATCCGCAGGACAATGATTATCAGCCGGGAGAGGAAATTAAACAGGCAGACACTATATTGTTGGGATATCCTTTGCAATTCTCTATGGCTAAGTATTGGCGCCGAGGCTTCCCGGTATTATAATTATGTATATGTATAAAATATGTATATTCTCAACCGTTTCAGCTCCACACGTTTTAATGATTTGTCGATGTACGCAAATGTTACTCGTGCGTCAGGGCCTGCTATGACTTGGTCCATGTTTGCCATAAACTTCCTAGATGTAGGTATGAAGCATAAAGCAGATCATTATTTCATCAAAGGCTACCAGGAATATGTTCGACCCGAATTTAAGGTATGTTACTAAGGATTGTTGGAGTCAGAATTGTGATGGTGCAAAGTTGATGAAAGAAAGGGAGAAACCCGATTTATGCATATTTAATGCGACCTACATTGAGGTTCGACAATTATTCAAAAAAATGTTCACCGATGTGGAAAAATCTGATTTAGCATCGGATTCTCTGACCATACAAAGGACAGATTATGTGGGAACTGTTTAATGCTCAAAATACAACCTCAGTAGATAATCTATTTTAATCTTTTTTGTATCCACCATTTCTCTTCATTTCAAGCACATTGAAAACAATTTGGGTACAGAGACCAAAAGGTTAACTGGAAATATTACGTTCTGCTTATGTCGTTATCATTGTGCATGCGTCTTACGACAGATAAATAATTTGTTATCATAATTTGTATCCATTAATCCTTTATTACATTTATTAATGTGAATGGTCCCCGCAGGGAATACTCAATGATTTTTAAAGAATGCCCGAATTTAGGTAATTATCTAAGATTATGATATTCAGATTATGTTATTCAACGATAGGAGACAATCCAGATCCAGTTTAGCAAGCTTCCGGCACATTAACATTGTTTTTTTTTTCACAGCACAACAGACTTCTTGTGTATATCAATAATGTTCTTTTGTCTAGTCGTCAGAAAGTATCTTATCTGCCTTAATCTCCAAAAGCTTTTTTTAATCCAAACGGAGAAATGATTATCCTACGTCACCACTTTTAAATCACGATTAATATTGTAATTCCTTTTATTAGGAAATTAGAAAATGAAAAATGCTTATAATTTAAATAGTTTACACATTGTTCATTGCGTTTTTCTATGCTTTTATTGATTTTAATGATTTTTAATATCGTAAATTTTTACAGTCTGTGCTATCGGGTTATGGAAAAGATATGTTGTGTTATTGTAATTTAATCAACTTAGACAGCCTGAAGGCTTAAAACTGCAATCATGAATTGTAATCATTAATATAAATACATTAAATTAAAAAAGATTTAGAATTTCCATGCCCAAGTTTTCCAAAATCAATCCGCATGTCCACGGCAAGTTGTAAACTCTTCCAATCAAATCAAACCATCTTTAAGAATTCAGCATAAAAAATAAAATATGCTCTTTTTAATGCGCCTGCATTCTATCGGATATAAATTAATACTATTTTAAAAAATAGATGTGAATAAAATAGAATAAAATTCATATATTTTCTGATTTGCTTACAATATTACCGAGTTGAAAATACATATTTTGTCAAAATGCTAATAGAAAATGCCATTATAAAAAAAAAATTGGCGTGCAAAGCTACTTCATTTAACAGTCCGCATTTCAGAGCCCTGTACTATAACCGCAAGAGTAAAGAATTACCGAATTTTTATTTATTTATTTATTTATTTATTTCTGGCTTGTAATTTAAAGCCTTCCGGCCAATTATAAGTAAATTACAATATGCAACAATTCATCATAATAAAAATTAAATATAAAATTTATAAAAATATAATATGACATATAATAATATAATATAACATTATGATCGTTGAAGACAAAAAAAAAAGTATGGAAAAAAAGACTAATTCAAAAGTTAGAAGTTAATCGGAATATAATCTTGAAATATAAGATAATCGGTATGTAATAAAGGCTGCCCACAGTTTAATTGAAAACAAAATTTTACAGTAAAGTCTGAAAGTGTTGTAGAATGTGCCTTTTGTAAGAATCAGGAAATAATTTAAAACTTTTTAAATGGCTTGGTAGTAAATTGTAAATTCGAGCTACTCTTACTGCAAAAGCACGACCCATGAGTGTGGTTATTTTAGGAATAAGAAGCTGCTTATTACGAGTGGAATGTGAAAAATTAAATGAATTAAAAAGAAATTGAGGACTACACAATCGAACAACTTTATAAAATAACAGCAAAGACCTAAAATCTACATAATTTTTAAAACTACAACCCAAGAAACGCTTAACATACGGTGTTATATGAACACGACGCCTCAGTGAGTATAAATACCTCATAACTCTATTAAACGCCATCTGAACTTTCCTCATATTTTGTTTTTTAGTGCCACTATATAACTCTAAACAATATAGGATACTAGGCATGATATAAGCATGAACCAATTTCTCCTTAATCGATCTGGGCAACACTAAGTCGGTATTATAAAAACTTCGCAGTGAATAATTTAAACGTCGGACTACATTATCCACAAATTTGAATTAGAACTACGTAAGAATACAGAAAAAGTATCGATAAAAAGAATTTTCATTTTTATATGACCCATAGAAATGTGTATATTTTTAGAAACTCTTGGGAGACCATTGCATATTAACTTATATTGCATGTACGATACCTTCTTGCTAAAAAAAAAGGAATAATCACACTCTTTCCACATCAGATATTCCAGATTGATGGTTCCTTCTCGACGGTGGCATTCGTGAAGTTTGTCAAATGTCTAGTATGAAGCTTTAACCTAATTATTCACAAATGGCCATATAAACTCTATCTTAAATAATAGCGAATCTCGCAGAGAAGTTTTTACAGGAAAAGCAACATTACGACAAAAATACTCGTATATGCATTTAAATATTTGCTACAACATTTTTTAAGGAAAAGGAGTTAATAATAGAAGCGTAAAGAAAAAAATAATAATCTTTGGATATCAAATTACCGTTGGCTTGAGAAATAAAACTTTGGAAAATTACTGTTGCCAAAGCTAATTCTTTTACAACAGAATTAAAACCGAATTTTAATACATTTTAGGTTTGGAGTGAAACAAAACAGGGCTATCATGGTTCTGCAAACTTTCTCACAGGCATTGGAGGATTTCTGCAATCCATTGTCAACGGTTATGCAGGAATACGATTTCAGCTGGACAATAATAAATCCATGATGCTAATTAACAACCCCACGACGTTTCCAGGCACTACCGAATTCAATATAAAAGGTGAAATAGACCTGCATGCTTAAATTGTTAATTTGTTCTTGTGGCAACTTATTGCTCCCTAACAACAACCTTCTTTCAAGGTATTAAATTCGCAAATTCCTCATTTTCGTTAAATGTGAGTCGAGATGGAATGAACTATTTGACATGCTCCCAGCTAGGCATGCACTCGTTGCAATATATAAGAGCAAACCAACCATCTAAACAAGTATTCACCGGTCTCACAAGTAAGAAGTGTTTCAAAAGACTTTTAATTTGTATACATATTGGTGTATTTGACATTGCTTGATAATAACATTATCTCCAATCTTTTATAGTTCAATTTAAAAACGAGTCGCTTTCCATACAGACTATTTGAAGCTGATCATCTTTTCAACTTTGTAGATAAAAATAAAATATGTATGTACGTAAAGGAAAAACAGCTAAATATATGTAATATATATGGTTTATAGTAGTAATCTCGATACAAAATACTACGTATACATGTAAACTATTGCAACTGTAGTGACCAAAAAACATCCAAAATGGTTTTTTAGAAATCATATTTAAATATCAAATGCAACGTTCTAACACATTTTTAATGCTTTTTGATCACACTTATCTTTGTTATTTTTCTTAACATTTTGAAATACGAGGAATCTAAAATGTTGTGTGGAGTAAGTATGTTTTGTATAAGAAAATTTTTGTTATTATAATGCCTTCGCCTGTTGCCATATGACTACTTGAACTTCGATATTGAGGCACCCGAAATGTTGGTTGAAGTTTGTTTGCCACCACTTAACACTACATAGGGCGTCTTGGTTTCTTTTTGTTTCTGCTGCAGCATAGTGAGTGTACCTAAAGGAGTGTCTGTGGAGCTCATGGTTTTCATTAACTAAAAAATAGAAAGATTCAAATTTCATTAGATGGACTCGTTATGTCAGTATAAGTCCTCTACTTACCCCCTCTTGTTCCATTTTCTTCAACCGTTTTTCAATTTTATTTTTGCCGGGTCCCTTACCGTGGAATTTATGCGACAAATAACGAAAAGCTTCCTTTAAATTCAAGATGCGGCCGTTGTCGTCAATGTACTCAAGTTTAACATTTGGTTTAAAACTATCCTTGTCTCTGAAATCCATAATTGGGCCACCATGATGATATCTGTCTCGTCTACCAAATTTGTCATCTTCCCTGAATATCAGAAAAAGAAGAAAATAAAACAGGTATTTTTTTGAACGGTATATTACAATAACTAACACCTACCCAACGGACTTGTCTTCTATTGAATAGTTCTTGGCCTGTAGGTGGGCCATCTTAGAATTGCTCGGCCGGTTGTGTTCTTCCTTTTCCAAATAGCCTTTAGATAATGCCAAACGCAAAGCATTGGCCACGCCTGCCCCCACGTCCGGCTCTTCATCGAGAATTGCCACATCTTCTACTTCATTGACAATATGGTCCAAATTGGCGGGTTTATTCACCTCGTCTGGGTTAACAGAATTCCATGTACCATGATTTGGCTCAACCAGTACGTCATCGTGCTCATCGGCCGCGTGTTCTTCTTGAACCTCGTTCACGTCAAAGTCCATCATGTCGTTGGAGTCCTCATCACGATTACCAGCCATGCCATATGTGGGAATATCACCCAGAGTTCGGCAGAACTCTGCTGTCGCGTTAAGCACAATGTGGTTGTCACGATTAGCATCAGTATCCATGGAAACATCATCCTCGCCAGTTTCCGTCTTTATTTCTGTCTTAATTGCAGTTATATCCGTGGGCAATGACTTCTTAATTATGCCGTCTTTTTGCTTCAGTTTTCGTGCTTTAGAAAGCATTCGCTCTAAATCGTCTTCCTCTTCTTCAATTTTAATGTTCATTTCATTTTCAGTAACATCGTTTTGATCGTCCGGACTACGATGACGTCCAGAACGACTACCAAAATGCTGTGCTGGAGCATCTTCTGATAAGGATTCTAAATCCTCGGCCTTAAGCTTTTGTCGTAGTTTTTTAACTTTCTTCTTTGGTTTTTTGAACCTATTTTAGAATAGACATTATTTTGAGAACAATAAACATACAACACAGCTTTATGTATGGACACTGTTGGGTCAAACTTACTTGGCCATCTCCATTTCCGTTAAGGTGTCCGAAGCCAGCGTTATCTGTGTGTCGGCAAGTGTTTCTAAGCGTTTTCCGCTCAACTTTGTTTTAATTTCCAGCAATTTGCGACGGTGCTCCCGTTCTTCTTCCATATTTTCACCAATAACAAAGTTCTTAGTTTTCATCTTGTTGCCATCCAAATCTTCATCGTATTTTTCCAAAATACTTCTTTCTACCGGATTACCCAATTCGTCATACTGTTCTTCGTAAACATTATAGCCGTACGACAAAGGATTATGTTTTTTGTTTGCTACATTCCTGCGGTAGCGCTCGTTGTCGACCATATTGACATTGATCAACGTATCGCCCGACTTTTCATCCAAAACTTCAGAGTCCTTCAAAGTGAGGATAACAGTTTTGCCTTCGTCGAAGTCGTCCATTTCGTGATCAACTTTAAGGCCCTTCAGGTGTCTTTCGTTGTAGGCCCGTCGTCGACTTTCATCATTTTCTTGTCGCACCAATTCATCCACCCCAAATTCTTTGTCCATTTCTTCCAGCGCTTTAGCCTGGAACATTTATGAATTATATAGTAACAACAGTTTGGGTATAGACGGACGCAAAACTTACTCTTTTCTCAGCTTCCTTTCTCTCGTCCACCACTCGTTTGTTGCGTTGAACCCATTTTCCAACGTCATCCACTTCTTCGTCAGATTCTCCCAATGTGGCTATGCGCGCTAGTCGTTCTTCCAGGAATCTCTTCTCCTTGCGTTGTTTTAATTTTTCTCTTAGCTTTTCCGCCTCCGATTTCTCTTTAAGATTCTCGGCCGGCTTGTGAAGAAACTCTCCCCACTCGTCTTTGTACGCGGAAAGGTCCTTCTGTCCTGCCTTTTGTAGATCTGCTGATCCCGCAGCCGTTGGTTTCGAGGGACCTGCATCTACTTCCAATGGTTTTAGTCCCAATTTAGCTCTCAATTTATTCGTCTCCTCTATAGAAAGGCAGTCGCCTGCTCCATTCTCGGGTATTGGTGAAAACTCACGTTCTTGCGACTTTACTATCTCCACCGATTTGGAACGATCGCTTTCAACCGAAAGAGCCCTCTCAAATTCCTTATCTTCCCTGTCATCCCGTCTACGCATACTTCGTTCTTTCTCCATTCTATCTCTGTCCCGGCCTCTCTCCCGCCTACGGTCATAGTCCTTTCTACGCTCTCTTTCAATGTCTTCGTCACCATCCCTATCTCGTTCTCTTCGCCTCTCCATTTCCCTTTCTCTTTCATATCGTTCACGCTCCCGTTCACGTTCTCGTTCACGTTCCCTTTCCCTAGCCCGTTCTTTTTCGTAAGCTCTTTCGCGTTCCCGGTGGCGGTCGCGTTCCCGCTCCCTTTCCCTGTCGCGCTCCCTTTCACGATCCTTTTCCCGTTCCCTTTCATATTCGCGACGGCGGCGTTCCTCCTCATAATCAGGATGTTTGGTTAACTGTGGTGGCGGAGGAGCACTGCGATCTCTGCTGCGGCTTTTGTGACTTCCATTAGTGGATCTGCTGTCCACCGGAACTTCGAAACAATCGGAACCTGAAACAACGGAATCTATTAACTCTACTGCGATATCATGGAAGTCAACGACATGTTTTAAGACCAAAGTTTACAAAGTTGAGCATTTACACCCAGTTACCTATAGATCATCCAGCCTGTAAAAGAAAATGAAAGAAAACATCGATGATTTATTGGGAACTATTAGAAATGTGTGCAGTGCTGAAGGAAAAGAATCTTCTTAAAACTGAAAGTTATTTTCCATTTTTAATCGCTCTGGAAAATTCCTCTAGACTCTGTTCCTCCATCTCATGCTACGTACACCACACACTCCCCCAACAGAATTTCCTAAACCCCCGCATTTTTTACACTACATCTGTACTTTCAAACCACTTACTGTCGGAATCGGTCTCGGTGACGGCAATCACATTCTCGGAATCATCACCAGCATCCCTCTCACGATTACGTTCCCGTCGACTCCTGTGCTTATCCTTGTGCTTCTTGTGTTTATGTCTGCGGTGGCTACTGGACGATTCAATGTCGGCTGCCACCTCGAAGCCCTCTCTCCTAACGTCTTCATCGCTGTGTCTTGGGGATCGTGAGCGGTGGCGTTTATGTTTCTTCTCTTTTTTATGTTTTTTGCCGTTAGAGGACGATCCCATTCTACAGAAATTCTTAACGATTGATGGGATGTTTTTTCTTTTTTTATTTTGTAAAATGCCCAATATTCTGCAATTCCGCTGTATAATAAACGTTTTCCTTCAATAGACACAGCAGTAGAATTGCGTAGTTGCAAAAGTTAGTAGCAGTAAAAGGTAGTTACACTATCAAATTAATTTGACAGTATAAGCAACTTTGACAAACATCAGCAATTTATTGACTGCGCTCAGCTGAGTCTGGTGCGTTCAAAATCTAGTTTTACGCGTATATGTATTATCCCGTATATTGTGATAAAACCTAATACAAAGATTGCGATACACATTATTTTGTAAATTAAAAGAATAATGGTTGTAAAAAGACCACTAATGCTCACACTAAAGAGCTTCAAGCTGACAATGGGAATTCAGCGGTGCGCCGCGACTTATTTGATTTTCAACCACTTTACGAAGTCACAGATTTCAACCATTAGATATATAAAATGCGGATTCAACGCCGATGATTGAGTTCAACGTAAAAGTCAAATTTAATGAAATCAAGTAGTTGTTTAAAAAATTTCAAATTAACTTTTCTGTTATTAGTAACTGAATGTTTTAGTTTTTAATAATCACTTTGCTGAACACTTTAAATTACAATGTATATGATGTTCTTTGTTTAAGAATTAAAAATACCCAAAAAGACAAAATTTTGGGAAAGTAGGAAATTCTTTAAAATTTTTTTTTTATTTATTTTCTTATACTTTGTTAGTGTTTTCTTATTTTTGTAGTGACGTCTTAAATAACAGATATTCAACAGCGCTGTGCAATGTTGCTACTGTAAATGACTTTCCACAGCTATACTGTTATTGGAAAACTGAAATTTTTGTAAAAAAAAATTAAACTCGAAACAGATCACAACCATACAGGTAAAGTAGTACCCTATACGATTCCTATATATATTATAAGGGAAGCAATTAATGATGGCAGAATACGGACACGCCTTCTAATGGTTTCACTCTGGTCCTACTGACTATCTTGTCGTCGCAATGCACTGTTCTTCACACCACTTCTGTAAAATTAATAAAATAGTAATCAATCAATTACTTTGCTACAAAAAAAAAAATTGAAAATATATTTCCAAATATGGTTTATAAATTTCATTTTTTTAGTACACATTTTATTTGTTTATTTATTTCAGTACTGTAATGTAAAAAGGCCTCTCGGCCAAAAAATACTATACTGAACAGTAACAATAAAAACATGAGTTATATTATATAACTCACGCGATTTTAAATTTTTTTCCAAGTTAGGCTTAATTTGCTAAATTTTCTCTACATTGACGTGTTTATCTCCTTGACAATACGGCACTGAGGATTGCTGCGACGATGCAACGTCAAATGCCACTGCATCTTGTAACGCTTTTCACACACTTCGCATTTAAATGCATCTGGATCCATGTGGAAGCGTATGTGCTCCATTATTCGGTATTTCACCTTCAACTTGCGCCCACAACAAGCGATGTAGAAAACCTTTTGTGGGTGTTCCTCCTGGAAATGTTGACGCAGCGATGACAGCGACGAATGCATTCCTTTGCACAACACACATTCCAAATTTTGCTTCCACTGGGCCACAAAATCGTCGAGTTCCTGCCCCGTTTTCGAATATAGATTCCGACATGCCTTCTTCTCATCATTGTTATAGTTATGCGTAAGCTTGTGTTCAGTTAAATGCTGCCGAATCGTATAGCGTCTATTGCATTGCTCACATTTGAAAACATCCGGGTCAATGTGGTATAGTAGGTGTTCCTCTATTCGGTACCGATCCTTCAATTTACGTTTGCAACAAAACATGTTAAGAATATTTTTTGGATGCTCTTGATTGAAATGCTCTCGCAGCAGTGTTACAGAAAGACACATACTGTTGCATTCCCCACATGTTATCGGTGTATTCAATTGAGCTACAAGTTCATCAAGGTCTTCATCTGTAATCTTTCTTCTTTTTTCATCGACGACTGTGTGATGTCGTTCACGCCTGTGAGATAGTAGACATTTCCTGCTGTTGTAGCGCTTTCCACACAGTTTGCATTGATAAATTCTTGATTTGGCGTGACAACTCATGTGATCTTCAATTTCGCGGGCCTGACTAAACTGACGTCGACAACATATCATATAGGTATTCTCTCGAGGATGCATTTGGCGGAAGTGCTCCTCTAGAAGCTTGTAATCGGAAAATGTGTTTTTACATGCCCCACATTTCAAGTTCAACATATTCACGTTGTTTTTGGATGAATTAAAATGCATTTTGACCTTGTGCATGTCTAAATATCTTTGACTAGTATACCGCTTACTACACAGTTCGCATTTAAACGCATTTGGATCTATGTGACAGCGAATGTGCTCTTCTATTGCACAGCGCTGCCTCCATTTACGACCACAACATGCCACATGAAACGCCATTCCAGGATGCTCGTGCCGGAAATGCATACGTAACAATTTGAACGATGAGAATGTTTGCGCGCAAATAGCACATTCCAGGTGTCCTTTCCAATTAACTATGAGATCGTCCAGCTCCTTATCGGATGACTTCTTACGGGAATCGAGGAAATGATACCGCATGTGCAAATTTAAACTGCTTCGGTGTTTGTAACTTCTTTCACATAAAGCGCATTTGTGGTCTTTCGGATTGATATGGCAGTGCATGTGCTTCTCTATTATGCATCGCTCCTTCAACTTGCGGTGACAACATACGATACAAAATTCATCTAGCGGATGATCCTGCTGGAAATGCTGCTGCAAAAGAGTCAGTTTAGGATAAGGCTTCGTGCATACCACACATTCTAAATTTGGTTTCCACTGGGCGATTAACGCATCACTATCTTCCACTTGTGTGGCATTATTTGCATCACAGTTGGACGTTGAACTACTTAGTTCCGCAATTGCGGCTGTAGGCGATGCTTTGCAATCTAAAAGCCCGTCTTCACTTTCATCGAATTCGCATTCAGTCAATAGCGACTCCTCATCGGAAGTCTGTATCCCATCTCCTCTCTCATTTTCATAGCGCTCGTGGGGAACAAATTCTTCATGGTCATCATCCGAAAAATTATCATCACCTGAAAACACATCAACCATTTCTAATTTTGGCACCGATATACATGGTTCTTCCTCGCCTTTCAAAATAATTTCGCCACATGGTTTAACACTGCAGCCAACGACGGTATTTTCCTCTAGATTAAATTCATCTTTGCATTGGTCTTTAATGTCTGAAGCGATTGCACCAGTTTTGCAACCTTCATTCTCTTCAGAGGTTATGCAAAGCGCTTGCTCTGTTTTGAGGAGCTTCTTTTGTGCCTCATAGACAAACTCTTGGAAGTTGTGAAAATCGAAAATAGTACCCCAGCATTGCAAACATAACACAATAAGCGTATTTCCTCGTTCCGTATCTAAAAACTAAAAGTGTTAGGGTATCAATGGGTTAAATCTGGTATGATATGTCACATCCTACCTACCTTTTCGTCGAAATATTTCAGCATGAGTTGGTGAGCATCATTGCCCTGGCCATTTTCATCAAACAGACTTCGATAGTCTTCGCACATCGTTACGCATAATCTGCACACACTGCTTTGAGACATCAGGACTTCTGTGCCAACGAAGGATAAGGAAGACGCAAATGAAACTTCGAAAGTATTATTGCGGCGACTCAGCAGACGCAAGGATTGTCTGGTCCACCTGAGATTCCGTCTCAGCTACAATATCAAAGCCAGAAATTAAAACATTTCCTTTCCATATCGTAGCATTTACGTCTATAAAACTAAATGTTAAGGAACCTAAACAAATGGCCAGGAGCTTAGAGTTGTTCAATTTTCTTACCGAATAATCGCAGACACAAAAGTACTGGTTATGAACAAATTATGAGTGTTTGCTTGCGGGAGTGATTCTCTGCAACAAAAGTGACAAACAACATATAAAAACATGTTCGTTTAAAAACAATATACTATTTAAACTCAGAAAACCAAACAAAAACTAGCATGATCGTGGGTTCTAGCACTGGTGCAGTCACCTTCCTTCTTCACCTTCCTGTCTTTGAGCGGTTGTCATCTTGATGTGTCTGATGGACACTTCGAGTAATATAGCACCAAACCTAGTAAAAACTTCTCAAACTGTGACGTCTGAAATCGCTGTTAAGCTGTAGCTCCCGTTAAGTGTTTAAAATTGCAATGCTCAATGAATGTAAGAAGCTTTCCCATATCACGTTCATGGGATGCAAGGGAACTTTTTTTTGTTTGCTTTTTTATAATGGACAAAAATTAAAGCTACGGGAGAACATATCGGTCGCTTATGTGACAAGTACCAATATTGCTTGATGTTATATATAAAGCAAATACAATGGACAAAAATTTGGATCAATTTATTTCTATTTGCGATAATAATAATAATAACTAGCTGACCCGGCAAACGTTGTTTTGCCTTCAAATAAATAACAGCGCCACATATAGGCTGGTATGTTTGTCACCTACCATTATTTGATTCAATGTCAATGTGGTAAAAAAAATTAATTCCAAAAATCTCATCTCCAACGCCATCTGTCACTTCAAATAAAACCTTTTAAACCTTCCGGAATACTCTACCAATAATATAAGACCAAAATGAGCCAAATCGGTCCAACCGTTATCGAGCTTTAGCGAGACTAACGTACAGCAATTGATTTATATATATAATATATATATAAGATAAGAAGATTGCTTTGCTATTATTTGAATGTGTGAGATGTTTTCTAAATAGATCCAGAAATGTGAATTGCCCTTGTGCCCATATGTTAATCATAAGTAGATTCATCTGATTGGGATAAAATCTTGAACGAGTTCCTAAGTGATTATTAATAACTCTTACCGTACAATATGTACAAAACGCAATCGAAAACTGGTGACAAAAATAGCTTTTAGCAGACATAAAACCAAACTTGGGTGCCCATGGCTCTATTAAAGATCAGACCGATATATCTCAGAATATCAAAGCACTAGAATCAACGTTTAATTATTAACTACATAGAGTTGGTAAAAGCGCATGAATATTCAGCCAGCCAGACAAAAATAGTATAAGGTACGAATAATAAAATATTGTAATATTAGAGGTTGTTTGCAGCAATTTGTCCCGCATTAATCCATTTCACATCACAAAAGCGAAAAAAATCACATACATTTTGTAACTAAGCAATATTATGAAACTTTACAAAACTTTACTCAAAAATACTCATTACCTTTTGATTAATAGGTTGGATAATTGTTTACGCTTTGCGTATGCTGATGATGTTCAGTAGCTTTCAATGAAAGTAACCATAATGATGGCGTTATTCAAGCAAAAATTGAGGATGTATTACAATGTCTTTCTGTGTGGATATCCTCAAATAAACTTAAAGTGAATCCGTGTAAGACAAAAGCAATTTTGTTTCTGCGCAATATTGAATATTTGAGCATTATAATTGATGATAAGCTCTCATTTGATTTGCATACTGATAGAGTAGTTTCACGCGTAAACATGACGCTTCGACAGCTATATAATTCCAATTTAATAATTCCTCTTCATGTTAAACGAAAATTCGTACACGATTTAATAATGTCGCATATAAATTTTTCAATTTAAATTTGAATTCATTTATTAATCAATCAACGCCCATATTGATAGAAATTTAACATGAGCTACATATATAGGTATTGCTTAAATCTATTTAATTTTTTTTTTTTTTTTTTGAGCCATCTCAATTACTTAGTTAAGTAAATCTTAAAAAATTACTTGTAGTTATTAATTTTTACCATTTAATCTGTAATTAAATTTTGCGTTATATTATGGAGTAGCTCTAAATTTCAATTAAAGTTATAATTCCGTATTTTAGGAAAATTCTAATAAGTGCAGTAGATCGTCATATTGTAAACCATATTTTTCTGCTGTTAAGATACATAAACTTTTTTATAACATTGGTATTGTAAAGTTGTATAATGCATTTGTTGTTGTACGTTGTAATATTGTAATTTAATCAAATCGGCCTTAAGACTTAAAACTACATTCCTGAATAAATAAATTAAAATTAAAATAGCAAAAACCCCTAACCTTACTGCACGCCTTTCTAACAAAAAACCAACAAAATCATATAGTCAAATATTATGAACGTAGATTGTCAGTGAAAAACAAGAAGCAAACAAATCTTCGAACAAACCAAAACGAATCTTAGTGGTTATGAAGAGTATAATATGGCATTAAATTTCATTTAAAACTTGCAGGAAAGAAATTCTTCAACTCAGCAGACAGAGTATTCCTCAGTAGCGCTACGCGAACAACAAATGATCTTTCTATAAGAGAGCTATGGAAAGATGCAATACAAATTTGTGCATTTCTGCTAGAAGGAAAAAACTTAATCTTACGATATAATTCGGTTCACTAAATTTAATAATACAGGAGAATATGTACAAGCATCTTGCACATAATTTTCAAAAGAGCGGCCTAAGAAATATATTTCATACTGTGAATAATTATGCCTACACCTACCACCATAAACGTACCTCAAAATTTTGTGGAAGCACATATGGAGTCTAGAAATGTTGGTTCGACTTGTTCCAGTGTATAGTTCTAGCCCGTAAATTATTCAGGACATAAGTAACGTATTACCCAGTTTATACTTTACATGAATTGGCAAAAATACGTCTAAAGTATTCGTATATAGACGTTTTAAAATTACATTTATTTTTGAGCAGATACGAGCAATGTGCCTATTGAATTTCAGATGAGAGTCAATTTCAAATCCAAGATAAGGAGTTGATAAAAGTGATTTTACAACAGTATTTTGCACTGCAATGTTTTGCTCGACAATATGTCCACGGCCATGTTAGAATACTATATATACTATGTCGTATATGCGACAAATACGACCAATATCGCCATCAAGATCTGAAATACAGTTATTAATGACAGATGTAGAACTGGAGAAAAACAAATAAATATCGTCGACATAAATACTGAGCGAAGAGTTCATTACACAGGAACGGATGTCATTGACATACATCATAAACAATAGTGGGCCTAAAATTGACGTGAATCGGAGCTACGCCCATTGTAGACACTAAATTGACGGGAACAAGTTTGCAAGAAAAGTACGATAGATTGAAATAAGTGGAAAGTTTATATAAGAGTATAGGATAGTCTATGGAATCAAATGCTTTGCTCAAGTCCAAAGCGCCAGCAATTCCAGAAGGCATTCTGTCAAGGGATTGTCTAATGTTATCTGTTTACGAAAATCAGATTGGCAATCATCTTATAAAGACAAACTATCCAAATGAGTGTTTATCTGATTCACGATTTCAAGAATTTTAGAAAATGCTGATAATATAGAAATCGGACGAAAATCATCACAATTAGTGCCAGTGTTATCCTTTTTCCGAAGTGGTTTAATTTTAGCTAATTTGCATATCCCAGAAAATTTTCATTATAAGAAAAATAAGGTGAAAAAAACTTTCATTTCATTTAATATATTCATACATACATCGTGATGCAGAAAAGCCAAAAAGGCCAATTGTATAACATCACAAATAAAATACAAAATTCTTTATTACAATATTAAAGATTCAAAAAAGAAAAAAATAATAATAATAAAATGAAGCTAAAAACGATATAAATTCAAATGTTAATAGCAAAGTTTATACAGGGTGGACCATAAGGATGTTGGCGGTTTAAATATTCAATTAAAAAAAACTACGAAACATAAAAAAAATATATTTGTATTTTTAAAAAGTAGAAGCATGGGCATTTTTAAGACTTAAAAATAATGTTGCCCAAAAGGCTTCCCTCGGCTGCTTGACACTCTTGGAACAAAAGTCGCAAATTTTGGAAAACTCGTTGAAAAGTTGTTCTCGGTATTTTGTTACTTTCCTGAATAATGTTCCTCTTCAACTGCTCTAAATTAGTCGGATTATTCTCGTAGACTACCGATTTGAGGTAGCCCCATAGAAAATAATCGCATGGAGAGAGATCGGGGCTACGTGGGGGCCATTCAATATCCTTTTCGAAATGAGTTTTCCAGGAAAAACATTTTTCAGCAGCTCTATGGATACCCTAGCCGTATGACATGTGGCCCCATCTTGTTGAAACCACATCCTCGAGGTATTGCCTTGAAGTTCTTGCAAAGCTGGCACCAAAAAGTCTGCTAGCATGTTGCAATAATTGTTCGCTCTAACCGTCATCGCATGCCCTCTTTCGTCCTCAAAAAAGTATGGTCCAATAATACCGGTTGACGTTATCCCACCCTACACGACAAGCTTAGCGCTGTGAAGTGGACGTCCTTGCAAGCGTCGGGGATTAGTCTCGGACCAGAACCGACAATTTTGCTTGTTCACATGGCCATTAAGGGGAAAATTGGCCTCATCACTAAAAATCACGTTGTTGAAATTGTTGAACCGCTCTAGCATCAAATTGACAAAGTTAAGTCGGTTATTGGCATCATCGGGTTTTAATTCTTGGACTATCTGAATCATATAAGCCTTCAAATGCAAATCACGTTCCAAAATTCGTCGTAAAGTTGTTCTTTTGACATCCAAAGACTAACTTCTCTTACGTGTTGACTGTTGCGGATTTCGCTGAACTGAAACACGAACACTCTCCACAATGTCGGCTGATCTTGCAGAAACTGGGCGACCACGAACCGTAATTGGTACTGTTGAGCCGGTTGTTTCGAACATTCTGATCCATTTTCGTATCACATTGGCGCTTGGAACTTCACTTAAATCGTGTAAACCGTGTTCATGCCGATACAAACGTCGTGCAGTAATCACTTATTTATTGTTTTCGTTATACGCTCGGACACAAAATGCACGCTGCACTCCCGTGTACGGCTTCATGGCGACTAAATTTCCAGGAAGCGGCGCAGCGAACAACATATCCCCCCGCCACACCGCGCCGCGCGTTACCGAGAAATTGAAGAATTAAATCGCCAACACTCATATGGCCCACCCTGTATTATGGTTCCCCAACCAAATACAGTTATAAAGTTAGTGCCGATAATGAGTTCATAATGAAAAATAGGATACTGAAGTTCACTTAATGCAAATCTAATATATTTGTGTTGGAAAACTTGATTTGAATAAGCAAAATTTCGTAGATGCAGAGGGAGCCGATTCCAAGCTCTGCAAACACGTACAAAACGTATAGCATATTGTAATATATGCTCATAGCGTCTCAAACTACATATCTTACCTTACTACCATATTAAAAATCCTCTCAATTTTCCTAAGGCAACCAAGATTTGTTCCCCAAAAACTTCAATACCATAATTAATTTGAGATATCAGCATAATCTTTATGCTATGATTAACATAAAGATTATTTTCATTTAACCAATTATTTATTCCACTCAATGTGTTATTGATACTATAGTGTAAGTTATTTACTGAACTACTCCTGAAAAAAAGATGGATATCATCAGCCTATAAAAATGGATAACAAAAGCTATCGCAAATAACCGCAGCTAAACCAATAATATACAATATAAACTGTAGTGGGCCTATAACCGATTCTTGAGGAACATCACAGTGCACACTAAGCATATCAGAAAAATTACCATTCATGGAAACGAATTTTGATCGACCCGGCAAATACGAACGAACCAATGTGCAGGTTGTGCTAGAAAGTATAAAATTAGACATTAATTTTTAAACAAACTTAGTATGGTCCACTCTGTCAAAAACCTTAGATAAGTCAGATCTACAAGAACTCGTAAATCGCAATTATTCATCCACCCCCTAATAGTATTTGTTAAATGGAGCAAATGTACATTTTCGAAGTAGTGTGTGAAAAGGTTTTATCTACGGATTTTACTTCAATTTTTAACAAGTCTAATGTTGATGATCAATTAAGTATACTTACGAATGGTTTAAATTCAAATTATACGATTTTTCCCAAAAAAAACTAAAAGGGCACAAAGTTGCTTGGATAATTACCTAAATTCTCCTTTAATTCGCTACCATCAATCGCTGAGTGACTTAGCATATGCGGCCTCCCTCAACGACATAAGCGAACAAAATTGGATAATTTACTGTAGAGCAAAAAATCTGAATAAAGCCATTAAGAGAAGGGTAAAACGTGAGGCACATTCAAGACTATTTTCTAATTGTTTAAACATGTAATGTTTATGGAACGTAATTCGTGATAATGGACTAGTTGATAATAGTAAGAGAAATTTAAATTCGGACAATAATTTTTTTGAGCAACCAGCTTGACGTAATTGGTGATCATAACGGAATCTATCAGAGCCAATGTTAACGACCACAATTTTAGTATTCTAATCTCTCTAGATCTAGAAAAAGCCTTTGACAGAGTCGATCACGTCAGTCTAATAAACAAGCTTTCGCAATTATATGGCTTTGGGGTAAATGCATGCAAACTTATGTATTCATATTTATGTGATAGGATACAATGCGTGTGTCATAATGGTTTGAGGTTGAACGTAGTGCCTGTCAGAAGTAGTGTTCCGAAAGGTTCAGTACTTGGACCTATGCTTTTCATTTTGTACTTATGTATATGATCTGTTCAGTAGGTTGAATAATTGTTTATGCTTTGCGTATGCTGATGATGTTCAGCCGCGTTTCAATGGAAGTTATCACAATAATGACGTTGTTCAAGCAAAAATTGAGGATGTATTCCAATGTCTCCCTAATGACTTATAGTGAATTCGTCTAAGACAAAAGCAATGTTGTTTGCTTCCCATCCATGTGAATTGAATTTGTCTTACAATGGGGTAGCTATTGAATTGTTGAATGAATATTGAATGTTTGGGTGTTATATTTGATGATAAGCTCTTATTTGATTTGCATACTGATAGAGTAGTTTCGGCGGTTATACAATTCCGATTTAATAATTCCGCTTCATGTTAAACGAAAACTAGTACATGGTTTAATAATGTCGCATATAAATTATTGTATCGAAATATATGCCGGTACAGTTAAAAGCAATATAAAGAAATTAAAGTTGTCCTTTAGTCGTGCTATTATTTGTTCTGTCTTCGTCGATTTGTGCAATTGTCTCCGTTAGTTATTCATTCGTTGCTTTTGCTTTTTAATTTCATTAAAAATCCTGCAGAATTTTTTAAAACTACTTGGTCAATTCGCACTAATCAATTGAAAAGCTCTTTTCAAGTAAGAGTAGCCAGGCAGTTTAACAAACTTAAAACACATTATAAATGTTTTCTTCATCCCAAAACATTTACAAAAAGATATTCTGCGCATTTCAATGATATTCCTCATCGATAATTGTTTACTTATGAGCTATTCTTTCTTTGGTAATGCCGTCAGACTATATGCTGTCCGTCTTTTTTTTAATCTTAACGGGGAAGTTATTGTCGCTAAAATTGTTTTTTTTTTCTAGGCCATTACTCGTATAGTATCTCAACTCCATAGTTAATTAAATCCTAAAAAAATTACTGATAATTATTAACTTTTACCATTTAATCTGTTATTAAATTGTTCGTTACATTATGGAGTGATGGTTATTCCAATTAAAGTTGTAATTCCGTAAATTAGGACATAAACATACAAAATGAAAAATTCAAATAAGTGAAGTGGAAAGTCATTCAAATCAAATCAAATTTTTCTGCTATTAAGATACACAAAATTATGGAGAAAATATGTTGTAATATTGTAAATTAATCATAATTGCAATCCTGAATAGAAATAGAATAAATTAAATTAAAAACAGAACTTACGATATAAGCTTTATTACTTGCGATATAAGTTGTATTTTTTGAACAAAAAAATCTCAAAATTAAGCATTATTCTCCGGGTAATAAATCGTTATTATTGAGTTTTAAAATAAAATTTACGGACAAAAAATCATGACATATTCCATTAGTCTAACATCGAACTTTAAAACGCATTTTCTTTAGCTGAGTTTTCCTTTGAAATTATAAAAATAGCAGTTATTTACGGACCCTGATGTATATAATAAGAAATAATAGTATCTTCCTCATCTAGCCTTGTTGTTTTAATTATATTTTATTTATTCATCGGTAGTCTTCCATTATTATATCCAAAAAAGCTAGTTATACATCAGACGTAAAATATAACCATTTCCTGGTATAATATGTAAAATCAAAATGAGTCGTAGATATAAGACTGCACGTATGAATTAGTTACTAATGGCGATGCCAAAAATAAGGATTTCCCAACCATTGTTAGGTACCTAAAATTCATTCCGAAGGACTTTAATGCCACAACTAAAATTAATCATCAACAAAATATGTGACAACGTATTTGACTGTATTTATATACGCAAAGAAAACAGTATATCTAGATAACTAAAACGGGCTAAGCTAGAAATTACAGCTGTAGAGCCATTGTTATCGACTCCCGAGATATTATTAAAAACTACCATAACGTTGCTAGTGAAGTCTTCACTCGCAATATTTTACCTCTTAAATTTACGACCACTCTCGCTGTACAAATTTACACCTGTTAAAAATCGTCAAAAAATCGAGTACATCATTCATTTCAACATAAATCCTATTCTAGCTTAAATCAATCCATACTCGCAGAAACACTTGTAAGTATATCTTTCAGGGCATTTAGACGAAACAATTCTTCCCTCAGCTCCATATATTCTAGATATGACAGATTCCCGTTCTGTAGTTGAAAATTCTTTACATGAAGCACTCGCATCAACTCCTTCTGTTTTCGCAAAATTCCCTTATCGTCAACTTTCTTTGAGGCTTCGGTAAAATTCTTGTGTCTTTTGTGGGATTTCGACTTTCTCAACTTCCTGCTAGAAGTCTGAAAATAAATCAAAACATTATTTCGGTTGTACAAGAACCAATATGAAGATAGAAGGCCACCTCCGAATCCATTGTTATTCCATATGAATAAAACTAAACACGACGCTTTTTGGTTTTATATCAAATTGAGTTGCCAGGTTGTGAACATTTTCATAACATCGCTGTGACATTACGCAGACTGCACCATCAGAGTTCCATGCCAATCGATAAACATCGTGGAAGGCGGTGTTATCAATTTTTATTCCATTTCATTTTTTTGTACAAGTTGAAATTTAAACTCAAATCAAATTACATTATAACACTAATTAGGAAAAAACTACTCTGGTTTGTACGATCGACAGTGATATTATGTCAGTAGGTATTATTTAGTATTGTTATTAAATCCACATTGTTGTTTAGTTATCTATATGAATTTCAAAGGAAATAATACATGGCTCGGTTATTAATGAATAAAAATAAAATAAATATTTTAACCGGCGGAAGCTAAATTTCATAACAATTACATTTTATTTACTATGTTCCAGCAGAAACAGCTTAACACTACTGACAAATATACGTAACAAAAAGATAGAAGCAAAGAGGATGATTATCTTACACAAACTTGCTGATTATTAGTTGCTTTGCGCATACGATGTGAAGCCTATACGAAGAGAAATATACTATATAATATTTAGAAGTTCACACACTATATTTCTAGACCCTCTTTTTGTTCAATATTTCGATAATTTTTCATATTTTTGTTAATATTTTTATAGATTGTAATCTCATCTGGTATTATAAAAACCTAAACAGTGCTGTGTAGTACGCATTTTTGGCCTTAAAGGCTTAGTATTACTGTTTTTTTGGAAAAAACAACTAAAAAATAAAATAAAAGTTTTGCTCTTAAGTTAGCGTTCAGACTTAACAATATTAAAAACAAAGGAAATGTGTAGACAAATTTGTCTGGAGCCAAAATTGAAATTATTAAAAACGACAACAGAGTAAAATGATTCCGCTTTCTTCGCTACTCTATTTTCACAATAGCTCCATAACTTTACAAATTTCGGTTACTATTTTCAAAGATAGATATAGTAAATTGATCAATAACGTTGTGAAAAAGGTAAAGATAGAACAAATTCACGTTCTTCAGTGAATGGACATTGGAAACAGACGAATTTCACTCCAAAGAAAAATAATTTGTGATGCGCTTCCATCGTCTTTGACAAAATTCACACCAGAGAGAAATGCGGCCTCTGTCAGTGATATGTATAAAAATGTAAAAATCTGGCAATGTTCCTACAAATATTTGTTTTTTCTCTTTGTTATTGCGGGAGTTCTTTTCAAATCAAAACAAGTATATTTTTATAAACATGGATTGTAACGAAACGATGCGCATAATAAATTCCGAAAATTTGGAGCAGCTTCGGAAAATTCGTGATGAGGAACTAGCACAGATTCGAAAACTGCGTCTGGTCATCAAGGAGTTGAAACAATTGGATTGTGCAAAACTGAATGTGCCAGAAAAGGATCAAATTGAGAAGGCTTTAAAAGTGATCAAGATAGGTGACTTCTTATACTTCAATGGGAAGAAGAATCAGTGTTTGTTAAGTGAGTATTGCCACATACGACGACGAAATACCAGTTGTATCAGTATAATGAATAAATTTTCGATAGCCAAACCAAAAACGAATATGCCGCGTATTTTAAAGTAAGGTATAAAGTAGAGTGCAATAAAAGGGGCACCATCCAAGAAGATTGTAGGAACCATAAAATTTTCCACAACTCAGTGTTAGTTATGTGAAAGTATCATAGTGCAGAAGATTACGATCCTCAATGCGGGAACATGTCTTTATATATATCTCGGATATCTGAGTGCGAATCTGAATTAAATCATTTATCGTTGAAAAGCTCTTTAAAATGTTTTTATAATGATGTACACAAAATTTTGTATTTTAGCTCATTAGAGAAAAAATGTCCTATTAAGCCTTTTTGGACCTTAAGTTTGTTTTTAATAGAACAGCACGATTATGAGATCTGTATAATAGTGTGACACAGCGGTAAACAATGGAACCGATTTCAACCATCTATTTTAGATATGGAACTCCTCCATACATCATATAGAGCAACGTAGCTGTTAGCGTTGAAAATTTATTTTTCCAGAGTTTAAACGGAAGAAGAGGCATGTTCCGGAACAAGTCTACCCAACCGGCACTACGTAAAATGTAATTAAATTCACTGAGCCTCCTTACCCGAACCCTGTTGATTCTGAATATTGAATTGATTTTTGCCGCTAACATTTCCTGTGTTAATATAATAAACACTGTTGCCAATAAAAACGGTACACAATTTTTCACCATTATGGCGATTCGATCTTCTGCGCTTTTCTAATTTCAATTTTTTTTGCAACATTTCAATTCATCCGCACAACATGGTCCAGCCAATGCAAACACTGCATACAGATGCGTTTTACCACTTGATGTTGCTGCACATCTCGTTCAATTCTTCAATACCATCTCTATAGGCAAGCTGAATAGATATCACGATAGACTACTGTTTTTATTAAGTTTTTTTTCTCAAGATTTACCGCCAAAAAATCCCTCTATGCCCGTTTTTTTCAGCGATACCCGCGTTTTTTAGCGCAGGACATAATACGATTAAGTTTCAATCATCGACCACGCATTCTTTGAGTCAAAATGTGTTTAAGATCTAATGTGTTTTCACTTGAGTTTCATCGCCACCACTCTTAAATAGCTCTGCTGACAGGGCTACGACATCCGCAACTTTGTTATTTTAAATAGTGCGCCGCAATCTTTTTTTTTTTTTAAACTGAGCTTAACTCTTCTTTTCCGTAAATGTATTTAATGTAATGAAATGTTTTCAATGTATTTAATTCCTAGAGAATTGAACACGATACTAAACATTATACTGAAACTCAGCAACTTCTATTTATAGCCTTTTTTACGTATGAGTCAACACCTCTAAAATGAAAGCTATTCTTTTCTCAACTTCATTTGTGACGCGTTTTTTCGAGTTGTTCGTTTAAGACTTATCTATTTTGATTACTATTTTAGATTTTGTAAATTATTTGAACATCAATGACAGCAGTTTATTAGAGAAGTTAAATATATTCAATATGTCTAATATTACATTTCGCAATAGACAATAGACAAACATCAGTTTAAAAATAGAATTACTAATCTTACATTTTTTTATTTATGATGTTTCTTTTTAATATTTGAGAGCTAATTTTTTTACATACATTTTTTATATTTTTAGTTGTAATTTTTTCCAACAAAATGTACTTAATGCTGCTGATATACAGTGGCGAGCACATGTGGATACATAATTGTCAAATACAACTTAAAACGCTGTAAAATCCATAAAAATTAGCCGAATGCTACCAATTTTTTTTCTTATTTATGATTTTTATTTGTATAAAAACAAAAAACAGAACAAATTTCTTCAGTATAAAAGCATAAGTTCTAATATTAACGCAACATAATAAAAAAGTCAATATATCCACTTTTGCACGTTTTAAAAATATCTTCTTTGGGTATGATTTTTTAGTATTTGGTCCAGAGTCCCTTGGATTTTATGACGCTTCTTACTCTATTTGGCATGCTTTCAACCAAGTTTTCTATATGGCGCTTCGGAATACCGGTCTATTCTGTCTGAACCCGGGACCACAGTTCATTTAAATTTTGGGGGGGATTTTCGTATAGGGCCAGCCTTTTCTTTAACAAAGCCCACAAATTTTCGATCGGGTTTAAATCGGGGCTTTGAGCTAGCCATTGCATGGTTTGAAACTTTTGCTTTGAAAGCCAATCTTTGACTATCTTAGCCTTATGTTTCGGGTCTCCATCCTGTTGAAATATAACTTCCTCCTCCGGATAGGCACTGTGGTCTACAAAATCTGGTAAATTTGTCTCTAAAATACGTAGATAATGTTCTTTTCTCATTATACCGTCGATTTTTACCAATGGTCCGAGGTGCCACCATGTGAATGAGGTCCAAATCATCAAGCTACCCCCTCCATGCTTCATGGTTTCTTTGACCTGGTGTTTTTCTTTTTTCAAAGTCTCATATGGACGGTGTCAGTAATACTCTTTACCATCCGACTGATATCGACTAATTTTTGTCTCATCAGACCATATTACTCTCTTCCAGTCATCCACGCTCCAATTTTTGTGCTCCTTGCTAAACTTAAGACGAGCCTTCACATTTTTATCGGATAGTGCAGGTTTCTTTTGCTTAATAGCCGATGTTAGGCCAATCTTTTGTAGTGCTCTTCGTGCTGTCCACTCACAGGTTTGTTTATGGCGGCTGCTGGCTGCTTTGGTGTTTTCGCCTGTTTATTAGTCAATAAACGTTCCATGGCTCGAGCATCTCTCTCCGTGAGTAAGCTGAGACGCGATTTTTTTACATCTAGCGAATTAACATTTCGTCTCTTTCGCACTTGAAGCACTATCCGGTGGCAAATTCCTAATGTTTTTGCAATTTGCCGGGCTGACTCATTATTTTTTGTCATTTCGATAATTTGATTTTCCGTTGCAACCGATATTTTTCTCATTTTTCACGATCTGTTTTTTTCGGCAAAAAACCAACAACTGCGTGACTTTGGCAAAAATTATTTATTTTTTGATCGCACAACTCAAATAATACACAGCTCAAATAACGGTAAATAATCCACCTGCTTTCTTTCCCTTTCCAGTGTTACCAGAGTAGAAAAACATACCCTAGACTCTGGACCAAATACTAAAAAATCATACCCAAAGAAGATATTTTTAAAACGTGCAAAAGTGGATACATTGATTTTTTTTATTATGTTGTACTAATATTGGAACTTATGCTTTTATACTAAAGAAATTTGTTTTGTTTTTCGTTTTTATGCAAATAAAAATCATAAATAAGAAAAAAAATTGGTAGCATTCGGCTAATTTTTATGGATTTTACAGCGTTTTAAGTTGTATTTGAAAATTATGTATCCACATGTGCTCGCCACTGTAGTTTGAAATGTTATTCATTTCTACGTATTGATATTAATAATATATTTCAAGGATTTTTTTCTCAACTAGTGTCATATTGTAATTTTATTAACATCTGGGCATTAATTAGGCTTAAAAATAATTTATACAATAAACAAAAAAAAAATGAAATGAATTTCGTTGTTTTTTTCGATGTTTATAAAACCCTCAAACACTCATTTTGCCTTTATTTCTGAGAAAATAATTGTTAATAAAAACCAAATTTTTGAAAATTCTGTTAAAGAATTTGTTAGATTTGGTAAAAATGCTCGTCATTTAGAAAATGTTATTAATAATTTTGTGCATTTATATTTGCTAGAGTTACTAAAGTTAACACGGTAAATGCTAAAATTAATAATAAAATAAATTGTTCGATCGAAACTATCCTAAAACTACTTCTATTTTTGAATACAGAAAATTACTCAATCAAATACTTTTATTAAAAAGTTAAATTGTTCGTGTAGTTTTTCGTGTTGTATTTGGAATCTTATAAAAGCGATAAGAAAAGATATCCAAAGTTCATATGCAAAAATACATTAATGAAAGAACCAAATAAAAATGACATAAACAAACGTAACATCTTCGTTATAACAACAACCAATAAAATAAACAGTTACTCCAACTCATTTCTAACTCTTTGTCCTATTCAACTCTCGAAGATGCCTTACATGGAGAACGAAAAGAGCGCTTTTCCTTTTATTGAATTTAAAAAGCTAGAAAACGTTAATCCATTTTACAATATATTTTTTTTTTCTTCAATTAATATTTTGTTTATTCTATTCTGAATTTGTTATTTCTACTTAATTAGAAAAGTTCAATTCTAAATGAAACAAATAAAAAATTAAATGAATTTGTACAAATTTAAATATTTTTCTTGCAGATTTAGAAGGAGCTTATAAAGTAAATCTGAATTACACGGAAAGGAAAGCCGTAAGAAATCAACTGTCCCAAAATTTACAAAATAACTTACAGCTTATTCAGGATTTTGGTCTTAAATTGCAAGAAGAACTGCCAGCACTGTTCTCTGCTTCCAATTCACCCCATGATGTTATTTTGGAGCTGGAAATGAAAAGGCGATCTAACTTGAAGCAGCTGATCGAAATACATAATCGTAAAAGCCACTTTTTGAAAGTTGCCGCCGAATTGAAGATGGGACCATATCTTGTCTATGAGCTGAATGTGGATTTAGCAAAAGCTCTCCAAAATCAAACAAAGGCCAAAGTTCTGCGCGGCTACTTCATTAATGAAATATTAACACGCACCGAACATAGCCTGAAGGCAATACGGGAAGTGGAATCGCACATAAACGACGCCCTGGAAAAGGAAATGGATGCGAGCAATTAAAATTTGGCTAGTTTTATTCTCTCTGGCAATGGATACAATATTATACTTTTGAAATAAAAAGAAAACATATTGTAATAACGTATGTGAGCAATTTTCTGGAGTTTGTAATTTTTAAGTGGTTTGATGTTTGATTAAATTAGATGCAATAATGCAAAATGCGGCAATGTCCGACACATGAAACTTGTAGTATTTTTACTGACGTTATTAATATCCGACTATTAAGCGGATTGATACAAATTGTAGACTTTAAGATTAGGTGGAATATTGGTGGGTTACCTTTTATAGAGGCGGGAAAACTATGGGAGTATAACTATTTTCATTATAAATTTCGATTAACAGTCTATGTTCGCGGCGATATAAATGTTTACATCAATGGAATATACGTCATAACAGTGGCAACTCCGCGCGTAGTAGTCGTTCTGTTTACATTCAGTATTTTGCCAAGTGCAAATTTTGATCCGGCATAAGGTAATGACACCGGATGAAATTAATTCACTGAAAACCGAAGAAATAAGACACTCTGGCGACGATGGAAACGTTTATGGACAACAGCCAATCGTACCATTGCAGGAGCAAAAGGATATTGTCGCTGCAAATAAGGACGGCCTTCTGCTACAAGAAAGTGAAAATGAATCCTTCCCCGAGGACAATGTGAGTGTCGTAAGCACAACGACCTCGACCACATCTCGGAGCAAGAGTCCCACATCTAGACTCAACAAGATCCATCGTAGAGTTAGAACACCGAAAACGGTGAAGCCGCTCTTTAATTACGTGTAAGTGAATGTGGAAAATTGACAGAGTAGAAAATGTAATTATCATAAAAGGATTTTTTAATCATTTGAAGTTGTCATTTACGCGAAGATCACGGCCAGCCATTGTTTGGGGTCCAGTTCAATCATTACTTGAATGAGCAATCTATATTCGCCTCCGTAGGTAAAGACCGTGTATCAGTATATGAATGTACACCTCTCGAGGGTGAAGACGCTTGCGGTGGTATTAAACTACTACAATGCTATGCCGACCCGGATGTAAGTATATGTTTCAATTTTGTACTATGATTTATAAGACAAGGCTATTGCAGCCCGACGAGAACTTCTATACATGTGCATGGTCCTATGAACCGGTGACTTTTGATCCTATATTGGCAGCAGCCGGCTATCGTGGAGTTATACGCCTGTTTAATCTTTCAAGGAATATGAGTAGCAAACATTATATTGGGCATGGTCATGCTATAAATGAACTTAAATTTCACCCTAGGCTGCCACAAATTCTATTGTCTGGCAGTAAAGACCATTCTTTACGGCTCTGGAACGTTCAATCTGATGTGTGTGTTGCCATATTTGGTGGAGTTGAAGGGCACCGTGATGAAGTTCTCTCGGTGGATTTTGATTTGAAAGGAGATCGCATCATGTCAAGTGGAATGGATCATTCCCTCAAACTCTGGTGTTTAAACAAGCCGGCTATTCGAGAGGCTATGGAAAACAGTTGCAGCTTTAACGTTGGTAAAACATCCTCGCCTTACCCTACAATTAAGGAGCACTTTCCCGACTTCTCTACGCGAGACATTCATCGCAATTATGTGGATTGTGTTCAATGGTTTGGAGATTTCGTGCTGTCGAAATCTTGTGAAAACTCTATTATCTGCTGGAAGCCTGGCAAATTGGATCAACAGGAGATTAAACCTCAAGAGACGACCACAACTATTATACACCACTTTGATTACAAAGAGTGCGAAATATGGTTTATTCGCTTCGCTTTTAATTTTTGGCATAAAATCTTAGCGTTGGGCAACCAACAAGGTAAAACTTATGTATGGGAGATGGATGGGTCTGACCCGAATTTGACGAAGTGCAGCACATTGGTACACCCAAAATGTACAACAGCCATACGCCAAACAACCTTCTCGAAAGAGGGCTCGATATTAGTATGCGTTTGTGATGATGGCACCATATGGCGTTGGGATAGATGTATTTAAAAATCGATACACAAATAATAATAAATATGTTTTCATGGATTGCAAGGAATGTATCATCCAGATTGTAATGTATAAATGTCTATGTAATATAATGCGATACTATACGTCTTCATTCTCGACATTCATTTACAAAAACAATCTAATAGCATTTCGACAAAAAAAAAAAATTAATTTTATAAAGAATATTTGCTATTTACTGCACAGTACTGACATTTTATTTGGTCGTTGAACTATCATTGCTTGCTTGACTGCAAAAATTATTTTTTATTAAATCACTTGACAACCAATCTGTGTGGCAGATCTTCTCCTTGTTAGAATTATTAAACTAATTCACTCTAGTGTGGGTTTTCAAATGAAAGTTCTTCTCAAAACGAATCCATATACATACATACATATGTGACATACACGTCTTTATGATCAGCCCCGAGGTAGACAATTTTTTTGGTGTCGTTTTGTGGATTTTGAGGCTGAAAATATGCGGGTATCCAAATTGAAGTTGTTTTGTGTACATTGTGATTACGTACTTTGCGATTATGGATTAAGGAAATTTAAAAAAGATAGTGGATATAAAATAAGTCTCTTAGGTTCGCGATTTAAAAAAAAAATCCAATGATGTGTATACATATATATATATATATCGTTGGCTTAATGTAGAAAGGGCGTAACTCGATTTTTTCCAAAATCTCGTTTTTTACATAATCTGGTTGACCGTTCTGAAATACACCTCTCTTACAAATTTCAGAGTTCTGTGATTGAAAATAACGGTTTTATAGTTGTTTTGCAAAAGGGCCTAAGTCAAATCAAAAAATGTTTGAAAGAAAAAGCCCTAACTCGTTTGTACTTGAATTTATATTTTGGTGTATGTTAGCATTTGTTTTTAAAAATGTGTATTTTTTTTGTACTGACAACACTGTCATGATTAACGGGACTTCCCGAATAAATAGATTTTCTGTTACTGTCACCAAGTGCGTCTGTTTTTGTGTAAAATTATTATTGAACTGTGAAAAGTTTTTATATTAAAAGTTTCAATAATATGAATTGTGATAGCGAAACTTCTGACTCTGGTGCAGGGATTGACGATGTTCGAAAGAGGAGTAATATTGCAAACAAATCCGAATGGAAAGGAAACTCTAATAAGAAAAAAAGAATGGAAGGAGGAGAATATTTGGGACTATCGAAAAACAAAATTTGCCAAAAGCCGTCTACGGAACTAGGAGAGTCATGTTCATCTCAATTTTGTAAAACAAGTGCGCTTAGAAATTGTTCATCGTTTACAGAGCAGACCCGAAATGAAATCTTTAATTTGTTTTGGAAGATGACTTGGGAGCAAAAACGGATGTATTTCACAGGTCTTACAAACATTTCTGGGAAAAAAAACTTAATTGCACTGAGAACTCGAGACGGAGTGAGACAATAAAATATTTTTTGAGGCATAATTCTAGCAGATTACAAGTGTGCCGTCAAATGTTTTATTCAACACTAGGAATAAAGGAAAAGATGGTTCGATATTGGATTACCGGTGGTGGTAAACATGGTACGCAAGACAGTCCCGATAACTCTTCAAATCTGCGCAAGTCTGCTAAACTATCGTCTGCCACAGGAAAGCACAATGAACAAAGACGTAAATTTCTAAAAAAATTCCTAACGGAGTTGCCAAAAATGGAGTCCCATTATTGCCGAAAAGATACAAAAAAATTATACTTTGCATCGAATTTTTCCTCATATCAGCAAATTTACAAGCTTTATGTTGACGAATGTGGATCAGGAAAAGAAAATGAAAGAATGAAAATGTCATATCCAATTTTTGCGGAAATATTAAAGGAGTCAAACTATTCTATTTTTAAGCCTAAAAAAGATCAATGCAATTTGTGTGTATCACATAAAGCTAATAATTTTCCAAATGAAGATTATGAAAAACAGAGAAGAAATCAAGAAAATGAGGGAAGAAAAACAGATTGACATCATACATGCTGAATCCGGCCTATGTGCAGTTTTATGCAGGGATGAGGAAGCAGTAAAACTAGTTCCTCAACTAAATGCAAGTGCTGCATATTATAAAATGAAACTACAATTACATAACTTCACAATCTACAATCTTGTAATGCACGAATCGGATAATTATGTTTGGGATGAAACAGATAGAAACCCGTATCTGCCGCTTTTGCGACATGCATTATTAAACACTTGAGGAAATTACATGCTCGATTGCCAGAAATTCATCATATAATCATTTACTCAGATGGATGTTTCTATCAAAATCGCAATGTTACTTTGTCTAATGCCTTGCTGGCATTTTGTAAGGAAACCAATGTAACGATTGAACAAAAGTATTTAGTAAGTGGGCATACGCAAATGGAATGTGATGCAAACTCATTCACTTATAGAAAGAAAGATTAAAAATAAGCAAATAAACTTGCCGTCTCAATTTGTGCAACTCATAAGGGAGGCTCGAAAAGTTCCTGTACCACTAACAGCTCATCATTTGCAATATGACTATTTTTTAAATTTTGAAAATATTACTAAGCAATACTCTTCGATTCGTCCAGGTAAAAATATTGCCTACTAAAGAAATTCTATATATTTATTTACATATCCAAACCTTTATCTCAAATTTAAGGTAGAAGAACTGGTGATCCCACAGTAAATTTGCTACGAGCCTTGTCATATGATTCGTCAGGATTAATTTTTTTCAAAACAAATATAATGGACGAATATCAGTTACTCCCACAGAGATCGAACTCTTCTATTAAAAACATTCACCCTGATTCTCTTTATAAAGAGAAAATACCACTCTCGAAAAAGGAATGGGATCACTTACAGGACTTAAAAAAGTTCCTGCCCGCCGATTGTCATCATTTTTATGACAGCTTACCTTATAAAATCTAAACTTCATATATAAACTCTCTATTTTTGTTTGAAATGATCTTTATATTACTTAAAACATGAATTATTACATTACTTTATCTTATTTTCAAATTAGTTTTAAAAAGCCCTAAGTCGGTTTTTTTTCAAAAATATCACACACAAAAGGGCCTATCTTAGATAACTTTATTAAAAGTAAATAAAAAAAAAATTCCTTTTTAGAACTGAATTTGTTGGTCGTTTTTATTAAAAATTACATTAACCAATTTTTTATATTAAATTTTTTCAAGATTTTATTAAGTTTTTTCCTTCTCCCGTAAAATTACGAAAAATCGAGTTACGCCCTTTCTACATTAAGCCAACGATATACAATATATATCATGCTGGTTTAGCAATTTTTATAAATATAAATTAATATCAAGGAATCGCTTGACTTTGGGTAAAAATAGCATGACGCTGTTTCTGAAAATTACTAATTAAAAAGTGAAATAAAATGTAAACAAAAATTTGTTTCCGTTTAAAAACTTAAATAAAACACACATAAAGCTATGAATTCTATGAAACTTTTATTTCATTATAATGTTTGAACCTTGCCATTACGTACAAAATACAATGTCATTTGAATGACCGCCCTCGACCACTTTTTCGCACATTTCGGGCAGTATCTTGCCAATAACTTGATGAATGTTGGTTCTCAAATATATCCGCGTGAACAAGGTCTTTGAGGTAGCCCCACAAAAAAAACTAACGGCGTCAAATCGCATGAAATTGGTGGGCAATTGACGTTGCCAAAACGTTAAATTGCGCTTGTGAAAACTTTTCATGCAATAAAACCAAAATCGGTCGCGTTGTGTGTCTCATGGCACCGTCTTGGTGAAACCACATGCCGTCCAGTTGATAATCTTCAATTGCAGGCCAGACGCTCTGAGTTGAATTGGTAACGGTTACTTTTGAATGATCTAATGGCATTAATTGTTGCGTGGGTTGAACTCTATATGGATGGAGGTGCAAATCTAAATACAAAATACGCGGTAATGACCCATAAGATATGTCCAATTGCTGAGAACGACGTCGAATCGACGAATTCGGATTATCCGCCATATTTTCACTAACATTGTGGTGATGCACAGGTGACATCTTCAGGGCTTCCATTCTCTCCAAATTTTTGTATAATCTTGGCAATGCCTTGCACAGTAGGTCGATTATGATGACTATCTTTATGCGCTTTTTTCGTTATTAGGGTTACTTTTCCCCGAAAGGATTATTTGGCCAATGAACCGTCATCGCCAATTATCATGCAAAAGTCTTTACAAATCGAAGTATTTTTATAAAAGGTATACAATTAACATTTTAATAATTTGCAATTAAAAATAGCATCACAAGCTTATGCCAACATTTCAACGCCTCCTAAACAGACATAAAACGAGCTGTTATATAACGATAGCAAAAAAACAAAATGTTTTCCCAATAAGGGAATGCACCCGAGAGTGCTTAAAACAAAAAATGATACGATAGATCACTGTTGACCTGTCAAAAGCTAAACCTCGAATATATTTTCACGCTTTCTTTGGTTGTTAGTGGCGAATAAATAAATAAATAAAATTTCAGATGACAGGTATTTAACAGTTGAAAGCCTTGCCAGACCGGCGGTTTTATAACCTAACAAGCTGTTTGTTTACACACCAACGTTAGAAAATTTTCCCCGCGAAAAACGGAGTACAGATACAAGCCAGAACTTATTAACCGAATTGTTTGTAATTAACAAAAACTTGAATAACAAGCAGACAGGAAAATCGTAAGAATGCTTTAATTTATCGAAAACAATACGCCGAACTATACATTTCACAAAAATGTTCTTTTATTTCTCGGAATAAATTGTAATGTCGCCATATTTACACTTTTCTAGAATATTCGCAATATCGATATACTTTCGAAATGTTTGTTCTGTCTGTTCGATGTTTAATTCTGGATTTTGTTTTTATCTTGGCAACTTAAAAATGGAAACTAAAGCGGCTTTAACCAAATCTATGTGTTGAAAAATGATTCAAAAAGGTAAATGAATGAGCCTTCTAAATATGTAAACACTTTTAAACCTGTAACAAATATCTTTTGAAGATTTATTTCAAAATGACATTTAAAATTTTTTCTAGTTTAAGGCTGGTATTAATGTAATTATTTTATTATTTTATTGCTTTATTTTATTTTTTATTATTAATGTAATTATTATTAATGTAATGGTGTTAATCTCAAACAGAATTTATTTTTCCTTAACTCTTCCGTTTGGCAGTATTGATCTCAAAAGTTGTAAGATCAAACTGAAACAGATGTAATGTTCCGGAAATTTGATTGGAAGATTTTTGACATTTGATGCATCACAAATAATTTGTGATTGAACAGTCATTAAAACAACAATGAATTTAACCAAGTTTTTAATTATTACAATTGCTTGAAAAACAAAAACTAATATAATTTTTCCGGAGAAGAAAAATCTACTGTTTGAACGACCTGGCTTTAATGCAAATATTTAATCATATTTTTTATAAAGGTCATTGTTACTTTTTATAAATATTATACCTGCTAATATGCTTTCCACTATTAATATATTCAGTTTATAAGTTTTTGTCGACATGTATCATATAAAGCTGCTTCTTAAGCCAAATATTTATACCAACTTTTGAAGCGCGGTAGTTCCGTCATGGACGATGATTTTGTATTGGCTCCAAACTTTGCAGCAAAGTTGGCCTAAATTCAAAAAAACATCACTAATTATAATTGATTTTTCCTAAAATTGATATACAAGTTTACAATTACACATAATGGAATAAAAACAAATGAAATAAAATAAATTAATTTCTCTTCTTACTTATTTTAGCAAATTTTTTTTAAAACCAAGATTTTGGGTCAAAACGTCACTCAAAATAAGAGAAAACAGTAGTGATGCAAAAAAAAAAAAAAACTTTGTAGCGATAATACCCGTTATATTGAAGTAAATATTTTCACATAAAAGAACTTAGCGTTAAATCTTAGGTGAGAAGTCGCTTAACTTTAACTCCAAATTAAAATAATGGTAGCAAAAAAAAAAAAAACAGTTCTGTTGGGAAGGAACCAATCAATTGGAACTACAATTGAAATGAAATGACAAATGAAATTCTAAATTCATTAAGTTACAAATTTAAAACCACTTCATATAGAATTAAGTCTACAAAAGTAATGTAGAATAAATAAAGACATATATGATGCCCCATACAATTGAAAACGTTACCGGGTTGCAATAAATTAAACTACTGTGATATTAGATCTTAAGGCGCGTTTTTTTCATTTATATGTTTTTAATTAAACATTAACGTCAAAATATATTACATTCAGCAGTATCGACGATGGACAGTATTATGGGTACTTTACGCGGTTTCCTTAGGCTAAGTTTAGTCATCACTGAAGGCGTTTTGCAGAGTTGACGGACAATTTGCGTCATACAAATCATACATTATTAGGTATATCTGACAAATTTAATCAAATTTAACCCTTGTTGAAAATTTGAGTAATGTTTACCCCGTACTAAGTTCGATCGCGGGAAAAGAACATTTTCGTCATATTATAAAGTGTTTCTTTTCTAATTTTACAATATATATATATACCCTAGTTTTCTGGAAAATGCAAAAACTGAGCTTAAAAATTTGATTTTCATTGCAAATATTAGAAGAATTTATCAATCAGAAAAAAGATTTGTCTTCGAAAACATTGTGAAACGGAGAATTTTTCGGACCATTTCTTCAGATCAGACATATTTAGAAAAAAAAATCTTTTGCAAGAACGGTTTACAATGACAATTTACGCAAATTATTCAAATCATCCCTTAAAATTTTGTTACGTTATTAAATGTCGAAACGTTTCTTTTCCGCCTCGCATATATAATTTTACGACTTAGCAAGAAATTTGTGCAAATTAATTTGACCAGCCTAAATAACACATCCCTGTTTCTATTATGGATACCAATTACTTTTCAAAGACCCATTGTTTGATTCGCTCATGAATTGTCAACGAGAACCCATAACTCACAACACTACTCGTTACCAAATTTAGCAGGAATTGTTACTTGTTACCGAGCAAGAAGAATTTTTTGTATTCGTGATAAACAACAGAAAATATTGTATTTTAAGTTAATTTTGGTGCTTTTATTTCTAACAAAAAAGAGCGCATTGTGCTTTTCCAACTAAATCGGCAAATATCAACCAAACGAGTGAGTAATAAACGATGGATTTTTGCACTGAAATTCTCTGTATAATAAATCTGCAAACAATGGATGTGGAGTGTTGTAAATGCAAACGAACGAATAAGCACGGCTAAAAAAAATGTCAAAAAACGAAAAAAAAAACAAAAAAATAAATTATTGTAGGGTAAGCACGGATGCACAATTTTCGTAGATTATGCTAGAACCAAGAGTGGGAAATGGTATAAATTCAAGTCGCAGAATATCGCGTGCGATGTTCCAAGTTATTGAGGAACGTTTGTGTTTTGTTGTCAGAAACGCAAACGATTTCCTTGTCATTACAATCTCGGTTGAGTTTAACAAGAAGTGAAGGGAAACTGGACTTTGAAACATCAGCCAGAGCTTCAATTGCGGCTTTGTTGTGTGTTGTATGTTGTATGAGTTATTATGTTTCGTTTTTTCCATCGTTCGCGTCAATGCGCAAACGTTGTTCCCCTTTCCCAGTTGTAGCAGTATCATCGCAATCTGATTTGTGTGCCCCTGTATGTGTATATGATAGGAAAAGGCTTTCTGTCCTCCTTGATGCACAATGTGGAACGAAACATCCTAGATTGAATCTAATTAATGGTCAAAGAATGGTAAAAAAAACAGAAAATGGTATGTAGTGACTTCTGCGGAACTGAGGAAACCAAAATGGTCCAGTGTGGCCCAGCGCACCCACATCCCAGTGTAGGTATGGTTGACGGTTTCAAATACAAAAGACTTAAGTTTGTACGATGTACGTTTCCGAGTTCGAAACAACGGGCCTGTGCCGTTCTGAAGGCCTATTTTAGCGATCACCGTTTTGTTAATCAAGTGGTGCAATCATTAAGCTGTAATTCTGCACCACTTTTTTAAGCATATGTCTGTAAGAGGGTCGGAAAATTTGTCAGCCGGGGGTGACAAATGAAAGCGACAGTACTGCGAATGTGCCTTGCTTAAGCTCGAAGAGGACCTTTATTCTAGAACACATTAGGATTAGATTAGCAAAATAACACGAATGCCAAGAATTACGAATATTGTATTTAAACTATAAATATTTCTTGCCTTTGGCAGTTTAGGTGTAATCTTTGTCAGCGGAATTGTCTAAGCAGAGTAAGAAAAGTATTTTTAAGTACAACAATGAAATGGTTCGAGTATAAATAAAATAAGGCAGCAAGCATCCATAAACTTTGATAGGTATCTCATGGGCAACCCATGGGTGACTCATCCGCTATTGATTTGTAACAAATCGTTTCTGGAGAATTCAACCAAACCATCCCATTGAACGATGTGATCTTTTCTTGTTTTTTATGAAAGTTACGTCTAAAGAAACTACATGGAAAATTATGTTTTGGTATATTCGGATAAAGGAGCTGTCCCAAAGGCACAACATCGTTTGAAGAGAATAGAATATAATGAGGGAAACTGCAAGGCTGAATGACAAATGTGAACAATAGCAACATTTATTCTACTACATGCTCGCCTTTTTATTTACTCTCAAGGCTTTCAAAATCCCGATGGGTTAGATAGTCCGAGAATACCTAGCGAAGCCCAATGAAAAAGCATATAGTTGAATCATAATTTGAAATCATATAAAATACACTCTATTAGACTTTTAGTCTCTTTGATATAAAAACGTTGCCACTCCATGGTAGGGTCGATCATTTCCTCGACATCTGTACCCTGGTACATTTAAACACTTTGAAGTGATTGAAGATTGAATAAAAATTCATGCAATGCCTAACAAATTGTCCTTCAAATTACCGCAGCTGAAAACTTGAAAGTTATTATCGTTTACATTGCTTATAACCATAATTAAGCATTTCATTACCTATTAACAAATTATTTAGAAATTTGTGGAAAGTACATTTTTCCTTAAAACTTACATTCGTTCTGAATGCAAGTGGAATTCAGACGCCTAGCGCCTACACTCTTGAAGATTAAGGGTTTTTGTTAATCCTGCTGCAAAGGCAATTTCAGTTTTTAGAATTTAACCATTTATTAACACTTGTTTCGAAATATTTCTGCTGTTTCTGCTGCGTTTAAAATTATGCAGCATCTAGTCTGGCGGTCGGTTAGATAGATCCTGGATTGTATTTCTCTTCCTATAACATCACAGATCACTTCTCGATGGTAATTGACAGTCATAGTGTCTTTTGGTATTACGTGTATAAGAGGGGACATTGCACAAATCGGTTTACACAATTCGTTGAACAAATTATTAATTTGCACAATTGGATGATACCGTTCAGTAAGCCAGGTGGTAAGATTGGTTTCATTCATCTTTGAATTATGTTGCTTTTCCATTTCATAGTATCGTTACAATAACACAAGAACTACACTAAATTGTTTGACAATATCATAGATTTTGTCATCACACATCGGCCAAATCAATTTAGAATCAGCAACTTCACACCCATGAATTATATATTTGAGATTTATATCATTTCTCATAAATTTTGTCGGTGATGTTCTCGCACTTTGCATGATAATATTCACTGCAACTAGAACAGGATATAGTAAGATGTGCCTTGCAAAAATTTCTCTTGAAATTTGAACATTCTAAGAGGAAATGGCCGTTTGTTCATGATGATATTGGCAGATTCTCCATTCATTTTAGACATATGGTTGCTCTTTTAAATTTTGTTTCATGTCCTGAAACGAAAATTGTGATTAGTAACCTAATGTAAATATTGCTTTAATATTCAAAACCAATTACTTATCTTTGTAGCTAAGGCACCTTTCGGTTGACTGTTATCTACCTATTAGAAGGTTTAGTTGCTATCAATTACGTTTTGTGGAGCCTCTACGGTGTCCTTTCTCGAAAGCTCCATACAATTGACGCAGCTTTGACATGTGTGTTTGATGTAGTCCATGGCAAATTAAATAGTTTTCTGAATTTGCGTATTTGGTTCTGATTTAATTTAATCTATTTATTCAGAATTGCAATTTTAAGCCTTAAGGCCGATTTGATTAAATTAAAATGTTACAACATATCTCCTCCACAATTCAATAACAAATACATTATACAACTTTACACTACACTAAAGTTATAAAAATGTTGTGTATCTTGATAGCAGAAAAATATGATTTACAATATGACAGTCTACTTCACTTACTAGAATTTTTCACCTTGTATGTTTTTCATCCTAAAATACGGAATTATAACTTTAATTGCAATTCGCAGCTACTCCATAATATAATGAAAAATTTAATAACAGATTTAATGGTAAAAGTTAATAACTATCAGTACTTTTTTTTAAGATTAAATTAACATTTAATTTTTTATTTAATTTAATTAGCATTAAATTTAAATTTGGTTCTGATTACATGCAAAGGCCTTTATTAACAACTATTATCAAAGAGCATTCACATGACATTCTCAACCGATTTGGATATTATTCGTCAGAATTTTATTTACTTCAATATATAATGAGCTATGGATTTTCGGGATGTTACATCTCTTTTTGTTTTTGAATTTTTGGCTAGTATTCTTTTCAGACGAAACACGGTGGAACCGCATTAAAGAACTGTTATAAGTACCAGAGTATAACAATACCCTTCATACTTATTTTAAAAGTGATCCAAGTGATACATTCGGGAAAAAGTGAAGAAAGTGAGAAAGAAAATGTAATTAGCTGAAGGGAAGAAAACACAAAAGGTCACCCTCTCGATCCTTAAAAAAGGCAAATATAAACTATTTTATAACATCTGCTTGGATAAAAATGTTAAATTTGAATAACCGAATATTTAAAAAAAGGAAGACTTCAAATTTGACAACATTGCAACCAACCAAAAAAAAAAAAAACGAAACAAAAGGTCAAATATGGCACTCATTTTTGATTACAAAATGTAGGTTTTGTCGATTAGTGGATTTTTTTTAAATCTATAGGAAATATTGAACCCAACTAATATTTAACAAATGTTTTCAAACTACCTAAGTTTTATTAGATTTGGTTTATCATTTGATTTTTAGTGGGCTTCCCTGTGCTTTGTTTGAAAAGTACATTAATTAGGATAGAAAAATGATAAACGAGCTACTATGATATTGTGAAACAGCATAGTTCGGAATTCCGAAGAGTTTATCATTTATTTAAGTAAAATCCAAAGGATGCCCTGTTTATAAGATAAAATCTTCTTAGGACTGTAATGAAACAGAGTGAAGTTTGTGATGCCTTGGTATTGTGCTTTGATAATATAAAAATTTGGTCTAATTAAGGACCTAAAATCACTGTTCCATATTGGTGGATAATATATTATAGAATTAATTATGTACTGCAAAATTAGTCACTTCATGTTGATTGCATTTGCAACATCAAACGAATGCAAAATTTTTAAATCTACAATATACGAGTGTGCAAGTCGATGATTATAAATGAAAATTATATATCATGGTGAATGCTACATAACTGCAATGAATGAGTGTTTGGATTTTCTACGTAAAAATATGACACACGTATCATATTGACGAGTAGTATTTTTGTATCCGTCGTTGCTTGTTTATTATCTTATCAGTTTTTATTGTTTACTTTCCTATGCGGTTTTTAACACAAGACAAATAACGAAAGTGGGGGAAGAAACAAGTTTAGAAGTGTTTTCGTCTTTTATTTTTCTGTGCATTCCTTCCAGTTTTGTGATTAAATGGAAACAATCCCTCATTATTATGGTCATAAATATGTCATATCAGTATAACAGCAATTCTGAACAAAATTTGATTATGTATTTGCTTAAATTGACATCTTTAGAAATGGTTTTTTACCCATTCACAGCCAATATTGGTCCAATGCCACGTTGGACTTTTCTTTTATTCTATCTCAATTTTATTATAAATCATGAATAAGGCGTGTCTGATCACCATGTTGTGCAGTTAGAATAATTCGTAACCATAAATACTACATAATTTGTTCCAAATTTACAGCGAAACTGACGATGATTATGTGGTACCAAACGAAGTGGAAAATAAATTGAACTCGACGGTGTGGTAAAACTTATTCAAACCTGGAAGTAGTTCAATGTGAGGCTCCTCGTGGTTCAATTTTGATCAGTTTATAATATATACATATGTGGATGATGGTTCATTACGACGCATGTTCTTTTGGTATATTGTACTCCAATGTTTCATAATGTATTCACTTGGTGTGCCTTCAAAAAGCTTCGAATGAAATTAAAAGCCGGGAATTAATCGCACATTCCTGGTTAATTAAGCCTAGCTCGGTTAATAATCAAACTTAGTGATTGATCAATATTTCATTTAATCTGAAGTTCGTTCTGATTAATGAAATAATTGAAATTTGCTCAATCAAATTTGAATAATTTATTCAAAATTCAAATATTTTATATATGTATATATATAATGTGCAACAACATTTTTAGTGGAACTTTTTGAGGCAATACAGAATATGAAACGTACAATATTTTCAAGTTTTGATTATTCAATGGTTTGATTGATGAATTAACCATGAGGTTTGAATACCCAATATAATAGTTTAATCGATTAAACGTAAATTTGTGATTAGTCGATTAACT
>JAHXMU010000755.1:181011-194072 GCA_019455685.1 Philornis downsi
TGAACCTAAGAATATAGGATAGAAGATATGAACCTAAGAATATAGGAACTAAATCCGTCATTTGCATGGGAGTAACAAGAAGATGCATGATAACGCGTTCGACTTTCATCCATCTAGCACACTTCCTTTACAATCAGATTAACAGCAGTACGAATCACAAAAAAAAAACTTACATACACGTAAACATGCATTGCCTGTGTATAATAAGACAGATTTATATATTTATATATTTAGTTTTTCAGTCAATTCCTATAAGATCTATAATGGATCATCTCATTTATTTATTCAGGATTGTAATTTTAGGCCTTAAGGCCGATTTAATTGAATTACAATATTACAAATATCTTTTGCATAATTCCATAACAAATGCATTATACAACTTTACAATACTAATGTTTTAAAAAAGTTTGTGCATCTTAATAGCAGAAAAATATAATTTATAATATGACAGTCTACTTCACTTATTAGAATTTTTCGCTTTGTATGTTTTCCGTCCTAAAATACTGAGTTATAAATTTAATTGAAATTTACAGCTACTCTATAATATAACGAAAAATTTAACAACAAATTAAACGATAAAAATTAATAACTATCAGTAATTTTTTTTTAAAGATTTAATTAACTAAGTAATTGAGATGCTATACAAGCAATGGCCCAAAAAAAAAAAAAGAAAAGGGTGCAAAAAAATAATGAGTTTACCGATAATAATTTCCCCGTTCAGAATGAGAAAAAGGTGGACAGCAAACTATCTGACGGCAAAGAAAAAAGGGTTCAAGCAATAGTTATAGATGAGGAATACCATTGAAATACGCAAGAAGTCTCCTTTTATAAGTGTTTTGGGAAGAAGAAAACATATTTAATGTGTTTGGAAGTTAATTGATTGAGTTTAATAAACCAATATTAATATCAGTATATGACTTATTTATTATGTAACAGGCTATTTGGACAAAACATAATCAAAACCGAGGGGCGAATATAGCCGCTGCAAGCCACAGAAAAACTTGTCCTTCGAAGATGATCTATCAACGATTAGGCCGATATCACCCACTTTTAATAGAATATCACAATATGAGTGACAACTTTTGTTGTTTAACTATATAGTGGCGTTCATAAAAGCGCATGGACATTCGTTCAGACAGACAAAATGACGGAAGTAATTACATAAGTGAGCAATATTACAAAATTTAACAAATACTCGTAACTATTATATTTCGAGCAAAAAAAAAAAAAAAAAAAATAAATATATTTTTAACAAAAAAAAAAAAAAAAAAAAAAATAAATAAATTTTGAACAAAACATAAAATTTGGAAAATAACCATTATTCTATGAGTAATAAATAAAAAAGTTATTGAGTTTAAAAATTCAAATTATTTATGAAAAATAAAAAATCATGGCACATTCCATTAGTCTAACACACATAAATAATATATGTGTACTCAGAACTTTCCTATGGATGTTCTTTATCTCTTAATTTTTCCTTGAATATACAAAAATAACGATTATTTGCGGTCACTGGCTGTTACTTGAACATAGACCGCAAAATTGCGTGAACGTTGATACTTTTTGCGTAGGTACATCATTGTTTCATAATTGAACAAAACCAACATTTTTATTTGCAATGTTTTGTGAAACTTTCTTACATATGGTATGTATGTCGTACACATCAGTTTCTCCAGCCTTGTATATGTCCCAGTATTATAAGCAATTGTAATATTCCTAATTAGTCTATTTAAATGCCCACCACTGTCCAAATATGCACAGCTTACATGATGTGGAAGTGTGCATGTAAATAAACGACACATTCGTATTTATCTCCTTTCTGTTTTCGATTGAACGGAAGTGCTTTAAATTCTACGCTTAGCCCTTTACGTTGGTATTATTTTAACTATAAATAAATACGCATAGCTTTTGTTTATCACATTTATTGCAATTATTGTCTTTTCACCCAATCAGTTGTTTTATGATTGATTAATTTAATAACGCGCGCGTGCTTCCCTGCATTTCAATCAGTTTTGTTTCCATTTATCCCGGTTTCCATTTATTTGTGTGTAAATAAAATCTGTTCGTGTTTGCAGTTCCTCCAGAATATAACCTACACCAACATTGTTCAGGTTTGCATTATTTTGAAAGTGCGATTTTTCTAATAGTGATTTAAACCTGAGTTTATCTTATCGTGGCACACGTATTGAAGTGGTCCACAGTGTACATTGTTTGGGAGTAGTTTTAGATAACAAACTAAGCTTTAACTATCATGTAGATAATGTAGTCCGACGTTTAAATTATTCACTGCGAAGTTATTATACTACTGATTTAGTGTTGCCCAGATCGATTAAGGAGAAATTGGTTCATGCTTACATCATGCCTAGTATTCTATATTGTTTAGAGTTATATAGTGGCGCTAATAAACAAAATATGAGGAAAATTCAGAAGGCGTTTGATAGAATTATGATGTTTGTATTCACTGAGACGACGTGTTCATATAACACCGTATGTTAAGCGTTTCTTGGGTTGTAGTTTTAAAAATTATATAGATTTGAGATCTTTGTTGTTATTTTATAATGTTGTTCGACTGTGTATTCCTCAATTTCTTTTTATTTCTTTTAATTTTTCACATTCCACTCGTAATAAGCTGCTTCTTATTCCTAAAATAACCATATTCATGGGTCGTGCTTTTGTAGTAAGAGTAGCTCGAATTTACAATTTACTACCAAGCCATTTAAAAAATTTAAAATTATGTCCTGATTCTTACAAAAGGCACATTCTACAACATTTTCAGGCTCTACTGTAAAATTTTGTTTTCAATTAAATTGTGAGCAGCCTTTATAACCTTATAAATCCAGATTATATACCGATTAACTTCTAACTTTTGAATTAGTCTTTTTTCATACTTTTTTTGTCTTTAATAATCATAATTTCTTTAAAATCATATTATATTATTATAAATTTTACATATAATTTTTATTAAGTGTTTAAATCTAATAGGTGAATTGTTGCATATTGTAATTTACTTATATTTGGCCGGAAGACTTTAAATTACAGGCCAACAATAAATAAATAAATATTTTGGAAATTGTCCTTTATTTATTTATTCACAGTGATGTAAGGAAGCCAGAAAGGCCAATTATACAACATTATAGGGAAATACCGAATTTCAATACAATTATATATAATGTAAATACACTTTATTTATATAGATATAAAAAATGCGAAACAAAAATCAATGTCGATAATGACAAAAATCCAGAATATGAGAATAGACTTCGGTAATTGACTTTAACAGAACATTTAGCATTTTTGCGGGAATACTTAGTCTGAATAGTTGACTACTCCACACTTTTCAAATACGTACCATGAATGATCGTTAATATAAATACATATTTGTTACGTTTGGCATCATGAGTTATATTTATCTGGTAGATCTAATAAATATAAATTTATTGTATTCAACATATGTCTGTTAGCAATATATGTCCAAAATAGAGTATATAGAATTATAGTATTGTCAGATGTTAAAAAGTTGTTTGTTCAACTTTTTTCACAAGCTCAATATTTGTTCCTGAAATGGTTTCATTGACGTAATTGATTTGTATGAGTAAATCTGTCATTAATGGTAATTAAAAATATGTTTGTATTGTATAAATATGCCAATATAAATATTTCGTTCCATTTTTATTGTATAAATTGTAATTTCTAAAACAAAATTTGAGTCAAATTACAAAAAAAACAAAAAACAAATTATTTCTCATGAATAAAACATGGGGTAGTTTCACACATTCAGTGAGCTTACATGCTTTCTATTTTTAGACTAATTCAAGGAGTTTTACAGTTTAACGACGATTTTCAACGCCACAGTATAAAAAGCATTTGCAAGACTCATCGATTAATCAACTACTCAAAGTGGTCGCCGGACACATCGAGGTGTATTCGCATTTTTTGCTGCAGTAGTTTTTAAATAATTAAAATGTAGCTTATAATTCAAATCCTCACTACTGAGGGTAATTTTTATTATTGGCGATATTTCTTGTTTTGAATGTTAACATTGAAAAAAGCTCGGGCTTGTTTTCGCCTATTCATTCGGTGTAGTGTCAGGAGCTGCTAGCGTGAAAGGCTCAATAAACCACGCTCAATAATAACACAATCCTATCTCTTGAAAATGTCAGTGCATTTAACATTTCATGTGCCCTCCTAAGAAGAAATCCAAACGCTGGTTGCAACACATTGTTGCGCTATTTAAGCTTAGATTTTAAACGGCTACTTTCGTCGGTTCCGGAGACAGCATTTTATAGGAAATAACTTTAGAACTCAAATTAACAATCAGTGTAATTAGTTAATTAACTATTTGTCGCGGCCCTATTGTTGTGCTCCTGTGTTTATCGAAAAATTCATTGCGATCAAATGCATTAATTCCATTATTGTCCCAGGCTTTTGCGACTTGTATGTTAGTTTTTAATTCCTTTGAGCTCAGCCTTAGCCGGGCTCAAACATACCGGATGGAAGTAATCCTGGCATTTTTATATTTTAGACTATAATGACCTTGTTTTTGGAGCGTTTTGGCCATGTATAATTTTTTTGTTTTTGGAGGCATTAGGCAGCTACATCTGTGTAATTTCTTTGAAAATAATATTTCATTGAATGTTGGTTTCTCCTGCAAGAAATCACGGCAAGAACGACTAAAAGGAAATGCGTAAAATGATGAACAATGGCTAGGCCTTGGTTTATAAATTAGGAAACAGCGTAATAATTTTTTCATTTGAAATTACAATAATTATCAAAACCAAAAACATTTGTTTTTTATTAAAAGGAGTTTTAATTTATTGTATGGTTGTGATCGGGCAACTTCTCCATTACCACCCAAAACATTACATACTTCCATCTATCTATTTCCAATTATGGACGTTTTTCGATATTCGATGTGTTCTTATTTGAATAAAATAGTTGATTATTTCAATGTTTCGATTGTGAATGTTTTCCGTCTTTTATGAATTAGCCAAATTTTCGATTTCTAGATATAGGTTTCGAGATATATGTTGGACACTTTCAACTTTTTAGTTAAATGATGAAGTTTTTGATATCTACTAGTTGTACAACGCGCATCATAGGTGTTGCGATGACGCCAGGCTCTAACCAGTCCATTTGGTGGTGCGTTCATTGGTGGCAAACAGTAAACTCTTTCGATATTGGTTATTTACGAAACAGCAAAAAGTGGGACGTACGCATAACGCAGTATCGAATACAATTATGTATTATTATTACTATTGTTATTCTCTGACTTGTATTTTACAATTATATAGTGTATTTGCATTTGCAAAATTTCGAAAGTTGTATCGAAATTCTTACTGTTTGTAATAATATGAGTACACCTAACAACAAGCTGTGTGATTTGTTTTGCCGGGAATAATCGCATTTTGTTCGAATTAATTATTTTACATTGCATTATTGGTTTTTTGAACATAACGTACATTTCCATTCGAGTTTAACTAATTCGTTTCTCTTGATGTTTTTTAAATGAGGTGAAAGATTCATAAATTAACAAACAAAAAACTCGTGTGTATTAGAAAATTAGAAAGTATTTCAGCATTTTCGAAGGACTAAGGGGAAGTTGGTTGGACCAAGGAGAGACCGGGAAAACTAGGTTTGCAAAAAGTATTTTTTTTTATAAATTTTACCTATCTTTTTTGGACATGTAAAATTTTGTGCACATTTAACATATGTAGACTTCCGTCTCTAATATTGCAATTTTCGCAAATATTTTCAGATTATTGCACCTCTACCAATTATCCCGATTTTCGGGTAAACATTACGCTACCTAGAATGGATACCGATGATGTCGAATCAACCTCGAGCAGTGCAATGTCCAAAATTGGAGCTCTATTTACATTTACTTCGCCGGCGGTTAAAAAGTTGCTCGGTTGGAAACAAGGCGATGAAGAGGAGAAATGGGCCGAAAAGGCCGTTGACAGTTTGGTTAAGAAGCTAAAAAAAAGACAAGGAGCAATAGAAGAATTGGAGAGAGCATTGTCGTGCCCAGGGCAACCATCGAAATGTGTCACCATTCCTCGGTCGTTGGATGGTCGGTTGCAGGTTTGTTGAACATTTTCCTTTTAATTTGATTTTTCCAGGTCAGGAATGTATTTGTAATGGTCATATCTTACAGGTATCACACCGCAAAGGTTTGCCTCATGTTATATACTGTCGCGTTTGGCGTTGGCCTGATCTACAATCACATCATGAACTTAAACCGCTAGAAATTTGCCAATATCCATTCTCAGCAAAACAAAAAGAAGTTTGCATCAACCCATACCATTACAAAAGAGTGGAAAGTCCTGTGTTACCACCTGTCTTAGTACCACGTCACTCAGAATTCGCACCGGGACATTCTATGCTTCAGTTCAATCAAATGGGCGAGTCTACCATGCCGCATAATGTCAGCTATTCGACGGCGGGCTTCAATTCTCATCTCAGTCCCAACAGTCCGCCCATGACGTCTGTCGGCAGTCCCAGCTCTGTAAATTCTAACCCCAATTCACCATATAGCAGCATGGCCGAGACACCACCGCCAGCCTACAGCCCTTCAGAAGATGGCAATTCCAATAACCCGAACGACGGTTCACAAATGATTGACGCACCCATGGGCGACGTGGCCCAGGTTAGTTATCAAGAGCCAGCGTTTTGGGCTTCGATTGCTTACTACGAACTAAACTGCCGAGTGGGCGAGGTGTTCCACTGCAATAACAACTCGGTTATTGTTGATGGCTTTACAAATCCTTCGAATAATTCGGATCGATGTTGTTTGGGTCAGCTAAGTAACGTCAACCGTAACAGTACAATTGAGAATACTAGACGTCATATAGGTACGTACCCCGAAATGATGAAGACATGTGTCTTTAATTAACTTATGACTAATTTTAGGAAAGGGTGTTCACTTGTATTATGTTACCGGCGAAGTATACGCTGAGTGCCTGTCGGATTCAGCCATTTTTGTGCAATCACGCAATTGCAATTATCATCACGGCTTCCACCCTAGCACAGTTTGCAAAATACCACCTGGTTGTTCATTGAAAATCTTCAATAATCAAGAATTTGCTCAATTGCTCTCTCAATCGGTCAACAACGGCTTCGAGGCCGTTTACGAGCTAACAAAAATGTGTACAATACGTATGAGTTTCGTCAAAGGCTGGGGTGCCGAATATCATCGGCAGGACGTAACATCAACTCCATGTTGGATTGAGATACATCTCCACGGACCGCTGCAATGGTTGGACAAGGTTCTGACACAAATGGGTTCTCCACACAATGCTATAAGTTCAGTGTCGTAAAAAGAGACAATGCAAAGGTTTTTCATTATTTAAAAATCAGTTTGTTTTAAGTAAATTAAATGAAGAGTTAAGTTCAAACACGTAATGAATGAATTAGTCAATCCCAGAAAGACTATAAGTGTAAAAGCAGTTTAAAAGACCATCATTCTTTTTTATTTGTATTTTATTATTATTATTATTTTTTTTAAATCAGTTGTAAACTTTTAGACAAGGGGAACAAGCTTTTATTTTCCACTAGCCTTGTCTGTGATAACTTAAACGCATGTTCGCTTGGAGTTTTTTCATTTTGCATTTCCTTCGGATTATTTATGCTATTTTAATTATTGGTAATTTAGGGAAAGTGTAAAGACTATTGCGAGTATTGATTACTTTTCCATTAAAACCGACGGCAATACCTACTGTGAAAGTAGGCCTTTAATTTTGTTTGCAAATTCTCGCGTGCCTTTTTATCGTAGCAATTTAGTTTATATATATTATTTTCATTTATTCTGTAAACATATATCGAAGACACCGATATTTGTTATATTTTGAAAATCGGTTTTGCATAAAATCCCTAGACATTTCTAAGCTATAAATAATTGTGCAGCAACATGCACATTGCAAACTATTTGAGACGTTCTGTTCTAAAGAGTTAAGAGTTCTTCTCATTTAATAGTGCGAATAATGGGTTATATTCACTATTATTAAAGTTTTTCATCTCATTGTGCAACGTGAAAAGATTACATTTTACATATTTACATATAGATACTACTAATAATAAACTTGCAACAATTATGATCTTCCTTTAGTTTAAAACATTTTATTTCCTAATTGGTATTTTAAATTTAGTTTTTTTCTTTATAAACTGTTTGAAACTTTTTATGTTTATCACAAAAAAAAATTTGAAAAGAAAAAAAATAGTAAATATTTTTAGTCAGATGTAATCGAGTACTCTTTTATTACACGATTCGTCATAATTACATTTTATGTTATTCATAATATCCTCTTAAGTTAACTTGATTTAGTTTATAAAATACAGAATTTTCAGAAAAATATAAATTTATTTTGTTTCGATTTTTTATTTGTTCGGTTTGATGAGTTCGGTTTGATGAGTGATGAGATTGTACCCCTTATTAAGTATGCCGAATTGAATTCCCTGTTGTCGCAGTGGTCACCGCACACAACATTGTTTGAGTTTTTCAGTTTATTTTTGATTTTTAATCTTTATAATAAAGTACATACATGCATTTTTTGTTCGCTAATTTATACTTTTTTCTATTTGTTTTTAATTTTTCGGCATTGACACCCGTAGAATACTCTATGGTATATACGATAATCAAATGTGCTGGCTTCCGACAAAGTTGGAGATTCAACTACGACGTATATAATAAGGGCAATTGTGTTGTACATTTCCAGCGATTCATCAAATCGTTTTAAACGGCATATGTCCAGCATTTCATTAGTATCAATTTTCAAATGCTTTTCGAAAATTCTTTATAACGCTCTCTACTGATTGCACAGAAATGGGTTTGGTACATTGTATATATAGTAATTTAAGAACGTTCGCCGAGAAAGATATAAAAAATCCCACATTTTGCTTTCGAATTGCTCCATAGATGTTTGAAACGAAGTGTTTTTGTGCCTAAAAATAAAATAACTTGCAAACCAGACATGCCTTGACTTGATTAGAATAAGTGAGTAACAACAATCTGCTATGTGGTGTAAATCTATGAAAATCCAATTGGTGTTTATTATGATCTACAAATGTTCCCAATTTCAATTGAAATTCGAAATTTATCTTTCATAATGAGGACACCAAATGGAATGTTCCATATTCAAAGCACTTCAATTGAAACTTGAAACACATCATTTGAGGTTCAAAATACATTAATTTAATTTCGAAAACATCAATTGAAATTCAAAACTTATTAATATTCAAAAGATATCAATTGAAATTCGAATAATTCAATGTCCTTTGAATACTTTTAGTCCTATCATTACTAGGTATGAGAATTTTACAATATTCTAGCATACGACGATAGGAAATTTGGATAAATGAATAGAAGATGATTAAATCAAATTTAATAATGAGACAAAAAAGAATAATTACAAACGTATTATTATTTGATAATGTTATAACAATATAGTTAATCGTGAAAATAGATTTAGTATACTTTTAATATTGTTGGAATTACTAATAGCAACAATTTAAAAGTAATGATTGAAAAAGTACCAATTTTGTTGAAATTAACATAAATGACGGGTGGCATATCTTCAAAAGCCTATAATTAAAAGTTGAATAGCTTGAACGATCGGCCACGGTTGCCCTTTGCTTGATCCGCAATTTTCTCCATACACTGTTATATATGACATACTAGGACATTATTTTAACAGATATAATTCTATTGGAGGAAATTGGCAAAATCTGTACGAAAATTTGACTAAGTTATCCACATAGTTTTCGAATTCTGACAGAGCCTTAGAACAATTACATTCATTCAATTATGAATAAGCATATATCTGAGATAATTTATGGCATCAACTTCTGGAAATAGTGTGATTTGTTTACAATAGAACTAATTAAATTTTTACATATAAAAATATAAAATAATAAATTTGACTAAATGCTTGCTGTTTTAACAAACTTATTTGATTTGCCAAAAAAAAAAAAAAAGTAAAATCTCATGTATCAAAAACGATGTGTAAAGTAGTCCTTGTATCTCGCTCTGACGCGAATTTCGCTTCGTTCTAATGTTCACTCAAGAGCGTTGTGTGGTCCTCCCTCACCGTTTTTCCCAATGTGGAACTCCAATAGTTGAGAGTTTTTTAATGCTGTCATTTAATGTAGCGAATATCTTGGTATTTAACCTATAATCTGGTTTTGCATTTCAGTTGGATTCAAAATATCAATTAATGGGTCTTAAATTTGAACTAAAGCGTTTTGAATTTATGTTGATGTGTTTTAAATTTAAATTGATGTGTTGTAAATTTATGCATTTTGAATTTCGATTGATGTTTCTCAAATTTCAAATGGAAAATTTGAATTTAAATAGTTTTGAATTTCAATTATTTTTTTTAACTTCTATTGGACATGGAGTAGGAACATTTTTGACATCCTTTGGAGACTGACTAACTCAAAATCTCTTTTCTCCACTACGTTGCCTTAAAATATATTAACGATTGTTTTTGCGAATTTGGCAGAATCGATTGTTAGTTGTATCGATTAATACCACAGATGTAAAGATTTTATTTATAAATACTATAACAAGTTAAGTACATAGAAATTTGCAAGCTAAATAACGAAAAATTGTAGCTACTTTTTTTAAATAGTATTTTCAAATGAACATAAATACAAACGATGTGCTTTTTATGCTTCTTTAGAATATATTACAATAAAAATTTAAATCTTAATTATTTCTGCATTTTTCGAATGGGTTTTGGGGATACATAAAACGGCCTGTGCGGGTGGGCTCTTCTACACATCATGTTGACCACTACTCAAAGAACAATAGATAGTTGTGCCGGGGCACGATCAAAGGTAGGATCGCTTATGCTAAGTATTCATCTGCGGACGATTAAACCTATATATATTGTGGAGTATCGGCCAACTGGTTTTTTGTCCGAAACCGTATGCCAGATTCTTTCAAAATGTAATTTTCCAATAGCCGGTTTAATCGTTTTACTGTATTCGGTTAATCGGCTTTCGAAAACTTCAGCAAATGTATTAAAAAATATGGGAAAATAGTTCTGACCCGGTAGAAATTTTACGATGTTAAAGTAACATTTTTTCATTTGGCCGATAGTATAAAATAAAAACTCAACCGTTAACAAATTCCATTATATGGATGGAAGTTTAATAAAAGAATACGAAATTCATGCAATTTCTGCAAACAGAATTAAGTTTGCACAATAAAGTGTTTCGACAGATGTTGAATTATATTTAAAATTTAAGATTTAAATTAAAAATCGCATAAATATTTGTTTCTATAACCACAAGGGATAGGTTGGAATTTTTTGTCCAAAGCAAAATGCAAAAAATGTTCAAATAGACATACGTTTTGAGGCTTATACAATAAAAAATAGAAACATTTCCCGTCGATCGGAAAGGAATTTATGTTCTAATATCGCATTTCGCAGCAAAACCCTTTAGAACTTACAAACTGTAAAAATATCATTTTTCAGCACTTGGGAAGTTATAGTTTTTATGACTTTATCAAGAAAATTTATAACTTATTAATCTATATTTATAGAAAATTTATAATACGCCTTTGATGTAGCTTTCGTCTATATAATATCGGCATATTAATATTAATGATATATTTCAGGAAACAATTATTTTCCCAACTGAGTGTTATATCGAAATTCGTTTTATATATAATTGACGCATCACACGTCAAAACTCATTGATCAATGACAGTAAAATGCCAAGAGGCGAATGGAATGTGCCAATAAAATAAATTCCAACAAACACCATATGTTTTCTGTTTTATTTTGATTCTCTTTCTTTGTCGACACTGACACTTCTTCAAGTAGAGATAAAGCAAAAGTAACAAAATGGAATTCTGTTTGTGGTCAACACCAAAGTTAAAAAAGTGGTGCACATTAACCAGCTCTGTATTTCACATTTATGAACATGTCTGCTTTAACAAGGGATTGACATTAGAATGTGAAAAGTTTGGCACACAGCTGTTTGTTGATCAGGCCGCTGAAGTTTTTTTTCCTTCGTAGTGTGTTTGATACGAAATCGCTAACAATATGTCCTCTTCGCCAGTGTACGACCCATTGGAGCTGTTGACCAACAAGAATGATCGTAAAACAACCTTCATACATGACATCTATAATCCAGTAGGATGTGCCGCGGCTGGGTTTGGTGCTGCCATGGTTTTAAATTGGGGATTGCGTAAGCCCATATTTTCCGGTGAGTTCGTGAAGTAACGTAACATCAACAATTGGCAAAATGTTGGACATCTAACGACCAAATAATATTTTCTTAAATTGCATTTGAAGGCATTCAAAGGCACATTGCTCTAAGTGTTCTCGGTGGATTTGTCGGTACTTACATTGACCAAAAACGCAACGAGGCCTTGGCAACTCGTGATGCTATATTGAGACATTACGTCGAACTGCATCGCGAAGATTTTCCCGTCGAACGTGAGTGAAACTTACCGATTGTACCTATTCTGTAATGTAATCTGCACCTTTTCCCTTTTTAGAGAGGAAGAAGTATGCTGACGTTCTGGAAAGTTGGGTACCCATTCGTTAGGGTCTTCGACAATTGAATTTGGAAATACATGTTTTCTAGACCTAATTACATATAAATTTCTTATCATTCAACACCATTTACAAGCTCGACCATGTTCTGAAGGAATAAATTAATATTACAACCGAAATTGGGATATGACTGATTCTTATTGGCGTATCTTTTTGGCACACCCATTGCACGGCTAATCCCATGCTACAGAAGTAACAATTTCAACTTACACATATACTGCGGCACTATGTTCAGCTTCTAACGAAAAGATTTATTAAAAAAGTTCAGTTAGTATTGGAGGTCGTAACTACCTAAACAAAAGTATATTTAGTATGTATTAGTACGAAAATTATTAGAAAAGTGTATTTCAACATACAAGAAACACTCTTAAATTTTCGGCGCAAATATACAGTAATTTCGATCATACCAATTTGAAGAGATAATCATTTAGTGACCTGAATTACAAAGTAAGTTTAGTGACCTGAATTACAAAGTAAGGTTCATCAAAAACCGAT
>JAHXMU010000755.1:199669-236634 GCA_019455685.1 Philornis downsi
ACCAGTGCTGTCATGTTTTTTTTATTGTTTTGTATGTTTGATATCAAAATATGTAAAATTGTGAAATTGTGGTATTTTAAATTGGCATTTTAAATTTATTTATTAAATATGTTTAAAAAATTTTATAAAATGGCAGCTGTGTATAAATCAGCTGTCTTCAAATTCCCCTGCGAAAAAACATAGTAAAGAAATTGGTGAACAAATTTAGCTTTAAATTCCGCTACCATTTGTTTCATATGTGGAGTTTTATATGTGGGACGTCAGCGTAGTGCCAGTCTTAACGGCTTTTCAATATTTTTCTTCAAAGATGAAACTGTGGTAAAGAGGACACAATTTAAATAAATATGAAAATTAGATCGATTACAGTGATAAGAGAGTATAGCGATATTACTAATCTAAATACTCGTATAGTAATGTAATTATTAATTTATGAAAACAATCGTATATACATATGTAGCTATTTGAGCTAGCGGACAAAACTTACACAAGTAGCAAATGTGGCCTTTGTGTGCAATTTTATTCCGTTTGTAGAATTAGCTTGCTTTTTTACGTTTTACTGAAACGTTGTCATGAGAGTTACCTGTACCATATTAACTTTCGTTTTCAATGAATTCGCGTGGCTTTGTATAATGTCACAACAACTAAAACAAAGAATGAACGTCCCCCACAACAATAACAAATGAACGGATAAACATGCAATTACCAAAGCGAATTCGTATCAAAGAATCTACAATGGGAGTTGTGTAGTCTATTACCCTGAATGCGCATTTAGATAAACCAGAGCACTTTTATGTGGTGACCCATATTTATAGATGATAGGATGCCAAAAGTGTAATAATCAATATGCAATGGGCTAATTAAGGGTGAAATTGAAATATATATTCGATTCAGCATTTTTGCAAAATGATATCATCATCACGTAAAGCAAAGAGGGGTAAAGACTACGTTTTGCTGGCGTAATTGACGTTTATTTCAACTCAATGCACTATACTATAATTTTTTATACACATATAGTGAAGTAAATGACTTTCAGTGAAGATAAACTTAAATTCTAGTGAGTCTGTTTAGAGACCTTTCATGCCTTAGCTTTTTGGTATGACATGGCATATCTATCTACATATGTATATGCTGGTATATAATTTAAGGATCCGGGTCGAATTTGTGTTGCTTTAGCCGTTCAAGTTAAATTTTAAGATCAAAATATATTTTTCGTGAAGATAAATTCGTATACAACTATCGAAGATGGTCTCTGTTAGCTGATTTCTGTTAGACAATTATCACAGTTCTATTAAAGGCTTTCATATGGAAGTACAAAGAAAGCAACATGATTTTAGACGAATGGGAGACACATATGGGCAAAAATGGGGGATATTGAGCAAATGACATAAAAAGTGTTATAAGTATATATTAAACTAATTAAATTAAAATGTATGTAGAAAATATAAAATATTGAGGTTTTACAAATTCACAAATTTTATAAACAAAATAAAACAAAATGTTTAAATAAATGAATGAACTGCGAATTAAATGTATTCAGGCGGTAAAACTCTGGGAGCACTTTCAAAATTTACTATCCTCATATTTCGGAACAATTTCAGATTATCGCAATTTGCGACTTTCTATTTTAGGATTTTTTCGTATTTGGCCACTGTGACCAAATAAAGATTTCTCTGCCAACAAAATATTTTTCAGGTAATAGCTCCAGAGATATCTTTTCGAAATTACGTACATATTACATACTTCGGAATAATTTCAGAATCCCCCCATTTTGATTTTAAAGTTGTATTCAAAATATCATTGTGCTTAAATACAGAATTCTCTGTTAATCAGATGTACAGGGTGGGCCATAAGGGTGTTGGCGGTTTAAATATTCAATTAAAAAAAAACTACGAAGCATAAAACAAATATATTTGTATTTTTAAAAAGTAGAAGCATGGGAATTTTTAAGACTTAAAAATAATGTTGTCCAAATGGCTTCCCTCGGCTGCTTGACACTTTTGGAACCGAAGTCGCAAATTTTGGAAAAACCGGCAACACCCTTATGACCCACCCTGTATGTCATTTAAATATCCTTGTTCAATAATTCCATTATTTACTGTTCCCATATTTCAGTCTAATTTCACATTGTTGTCAAATAAATGATTCTCTGCCCACCAAAGTGTTGCTAAAATCCGTGCTATGCTGATTTTTCGCAGTAAAATATCAACAACAAATGGTCGTGGACTTTTAAGCTAAATTTTTCCACCAGACAGTGCTACATATATATTTTTCACAAGGAAAATTTTCTACAGTGGCAACACCAACCTCTTTTATTGATTTCGAACGGTGAAGTCGGAATAACATACATTTTTACTTCGCAATATGTTGATATAACGTTTGTAAACTTTTGATACGAAGTAATATTCAAAAATCACAATTTCATAGTTTTCCAAATATATTATAGAACATACTGTGACGTAAAACATCAGCTGTTGCGATTTCAGTGTTGAAAATTAATACAAGAAAAGCTGGCAATATCGCCAAACGAGCAAACAACGTTTCGTGGTAATTTTTTCCTCGCGAAAAGGACAGTAATTTTCTTCTACATTTGGCGCCCTCTGGCGAATCAAAAACAAGGTAAATCCACAAAAAACTTTGTGATTCGGATTCAGAACTCATTAAAAACAAAAATAATAATTTTAAACAGAAATATCATCATTATTTAGTGCTCGAGTTTTGTCTATAGTCTGGTACCACGCTGGCTTTTCATGGTGGAACTCCATATAAATATAATGGTCGTGGAATTTGAAACAATTTTTTTCACCAGACAGTACTATGTTCTTCCACGAGGAAAACGTTATTATGTGATAACGCCACCTTTTTTTTCCTTGATTGCCAGTGCTGAAGTTGGAATAACGTACATTTTTAGGTCGCAATATGTTCGATAATTCATTTATAAACTTAAAATGGAATAGTGAAAAATAAAGATAATTCTACAAATATATTATCGAACATATTATGATGTAAAAATATAAGCTGTTTCGATTTCAGTGTTGGAAATCAATACAAGAAAAGCTGGTAATGTCGCTAATTTTTTTTCACGAGTAAAAAAGTCTCGTGAAAACAACATAGTACCTAGCTTAAATCGTAGGTCATTATCAGCGTAACAAATATAACATTATTGCTATGATAGAAAATATTTGTTTTAATTGTATTATAGTATTTTATGAAACTTTTGAGCTGTGGCCACTACATTTGTGTATACAATTCCTTGATGTACACAATCTAATATATATCACTCGTATCTTCCATACTTAGTATATTACGTTGGTAGCAGTAGCATATACTTGTATGTAAAGATATTCTTTCGCATATTCTTCATGTTTTTATTTTCTTGGCTCGTGCTTAGCTGAGTAATATATGACTGCAGGGAAAATCCTGACAATACAAATGATTTTTTCAACCCTTTGCAATAAATTAAGTTTCGGGTGGAAATGAACACAACACGAAGTGAATCCAACAACCAAGTAGTCGAATCAGTCATTCGGACAAGTTGCTACATCCACAGCATTAGTAATCACTGCTGTGTTGATGATGGTATTGTTGGGTTATAAACATACACAAACGGAGATTCCTTGCAGGTCATGTTGGTGGAAGAATACCGGACGTGCTATCATGGACGATGTACCGGTTCGTTGCAATCTATCTTATGCATTGTAGTATATTGACGTATTCCTTTCTTTGAAATATGCACTGAAGTGTATTCTTGGTATTTTTAAATAAACATGATCTTAATTGGCCGGTGTCTTTAAAGATGTATGAACTGAGATTCTTTCTTTCGGTATCTACCAACTTCTAATTACCTGAATAAATGGTATAATGTTCAATAAAATATCGAAAGAGTAATTTTTCTTGAGGTAGGTTTAGTCCTTGTATAGGCAAATTTTGCACCCATTTTTTCCGCTTATAACCCTTGCGGGCTGTAGTGCCACGGGCAGTGTGTCGACTCATGGTTAGAAACGCTATTTTCTCATGAACAATATATGGACTTCCAGTGAAAATGTGGTTTTTGGTATTCGTCGATAATAATAACAAAATGAATCTCTTTCATTTCGTAAAACGGTAGATTTCGGTTTCAATAAAGTTTAATAAAACACACATAAAGTTATGATTTCGATGAAACTTTTATTCCATTATAATGCTTGGACCCTACCATTATGTACGAAATAAAATGCCATTTAAATGACCGTCTCTGCATTGTTTGCTGGAGTGGATCCTTTTGGGGTTCCTTCAGCGTCACAATGGCTTTTCCACAATCACTTTCTGAGAAGTGAGCATCATCGCTGGAGAAAATTTTGTTCGATTTAAAGTCCATGTTAGAATCATCACTTTTGTAGTAAGTTTTGACTATTTTAACGCGTTCTTCGGTAGTTGAACAATTCATATTCCTGAAAGGCAAACCTTTGACCTGACAACCTTGCCAAACAGGCGGCTTTGGAACCGCTAAATGGGTAATCCTGTATATGAGCTGGGATAGATCTTTCCCGTATCTATTAATTACTACCATATAAGGCTGTAGTTAATGACTAAATGGCACTGCTGACGAGTGACAATAATAAATAATATGTTGATTTAGTCCATTTTTCTAGAGAGAATGACTACTTTTAAGTATTTTTCAATAACCCAATCCACAATTAGGGTGGTCACTTAAAAAGATGTATGAATTGAAATGGTTCTTTCTGTTACCTGTAAATTGCAATTATAATTAAGTATAACTGGTAAAATTGTTGAGAATATTCCGAAAAATATTCAAATTTCGAAATTGCAAATTTTTCAAACTTAATTCGCCTGTTATTATGCAAATATCCCCTAAACTCAAGCAGTTTGGTCTCTGTCGTAATTTCAACAGACGCGCGAACGGTTATGAGAATCCACATTGATTTTTACAACGCTCAAGAATATTTACACTTTATAAAGAAAAAAATATAATAAAACGAAATTTTGAAAAAAGCAATTAGTGTTTGTGCTTGTTGAGGCACTCTAAATTTGAAATCAAACTTATAACGATAGATTTTTATATAAAAAATGTCCCTTCATTTCACCTGAGTTGATTCTACTTGCATTTGTAGAGATATATAGGAAAAAAATTAAAAAATGTTACTAAAATGTTTTTTGAGATATATCTTAATTGATGGTCGATCTAAAAATTATGGTCTTTTAGTTTTCGATGATTCAATGACAGACTTTTCGATATTTATTACTTCTAGAGAATTAAAATTATGCTTTTGAGAAAATCGTAATATATGTAGGTTTTACAATGCCGTAAGCAGTGGTCACATTTTATTTAACAAAACAACTGCTTTGTGCTTTCAGGAACCAACACACTCTTCTCGCCTACCCATGCCCGGGATATCCCGGATTCCATTTTCCGGACTAATACGACCTCCATCTACTGTGTCTCTGGTCCGGCCATCCCAACTTAGACCACCGTCGACATTTAACAAAGCTCGACAAATGTCCTACAGCGGTCTCAGGCCGCCAATGACTCCTTCACTTGTACTCAAAAAGTCATCATCGGGTGAGCGCATAAATACAATAAATTCAACCATGAACTTGGTAGGAAAGAGTACGACGAAAGTGTTTAAAAAATTATTCCCGACGAAGACGGAGTCATCATTGCAAGCACCTATCCGCAAGGGTATCAAAGAAATGGAGAAGATACAAAGTGAAAAGATTGTTGGAGAAACTAAACCTCGCCCGCTCACTAGGTCGGACACGTTCGTTCGCACAGATAGTCCAGATGCAGTGCTTGCTAACACGCCAATGCCGGTCATTGGCGGCAAAGAAGACAAGGAGGGGTATGAAAGCACCCCCGTGCCAAGTATAACAGCCAAAAAAGAATTATTCACGACTCAGACGTTAGATGCAACCTTTAACCCTTCGGAAACAGCCCGTGGTCAGCAACGAAAATATATCCTGGAGAGTACTCGTATATCTAATGTCGGCTTTGGTCATACAATTGATATTGGTTCGCCAAGGAGTACCCGACTGTCCAACATGGGTTTTGGACGTACCACAAACATTGAAGACAGCCGTGTGGAAGTAGATGATGCAACACAAATATTGGTTAAGTTCAATGAAACTAAAACGTTAAACGCAACGCATAGCATTAAGGATCAGACTTTAAACAGGGCAGATGTAACTCATGGTGTAAATACGTCCAATGTTTTTGGACGAACTATGGCGATGGTGAAATCGATAGTGGAATGTGATGTTGATGGTGTCAGGTCATTGGAAGAAGATTGCATTGAAAAAATGAGCGATGACTTACCGAATCAGACCGTGGACATTGGCGCGAAGTTACTGGATGCGTCTGGCATTCTATCTCCAGCTTCGAATGCCACCTATTCAAATTCTGGGTCAATGGACAATCTTTTATTGCTCGATGATGTTTCCATACCTTCAGGATTTGAGGAACCAATTAATGCGGACGTGAAAGCTAACCTACTTGAGAAGCACAAAAAGCTTTTGGCAATAACAGCTGAAGGTCTGGATGACACATTAACGGCGCTGGCGCCTGATAAGTCATCGATGAAATTGCCACTTAATTCCACTATGAATACGGAACGATTACTAGACCTGACGCAAAATCTGACGACACCAGCTAAACATATGCAATTGCTCAACTTAACAAAAGACTATATGGACAGCCCCAATTCGCAGAATAATAGAAATGCCACTCACTTGCTTTACATGACCCAATTATCGGCTTCGTGCACCACGACGCCTGATCGTAATGCTAAGAAAATTCTTAATCAGCTCTATCAACTTACACCTATTCCACCTCATTTGCAATCGCCCGCACTTAAGCAGGCTCAAAGTGATTTGGTGTTGCCGACTCGAACACCAGATGACGATTGCCAAGAAGATCTCATAGATATGGACAGCACAATAATAGCCACAACCGGAAGAGCAGATGGATTTCTCCACCAGGCACAATGCTATCAAACGGCCACGTCTCTGCAGGATGTTAACAATCCAACGGACAAACAAGGTGCCCGTTTCTCTTTCGGTCTGGATTTAACTGAATCAACATTAGATTGTTCAATAGAATTAGTGGATGTGTCCCTCTCCTCGACAGGCCTATCACAGCCCAGCTATAATGCCGGCCAAAATATGAGCGCTTCGATTTCGTCACAACAACTACAGCAACAGTTGCTGAAGAAACAGAATTCTTTTGAAATGGATGAGAGTTTGGGCATCCTAACACCAGACCAAATGAAGGAATTTCTTGATTCTACTGCCACGAACAACCTGGAATTGCCCTTAGTACTTAACGTCTCGGACAATGTGAATAACATAAGCCACAAACTGGCCATGCATCAAATGCGCATGGATCAAACGCCATCGCCAGAGGAATTGCCTCTAGATCCGGTTGAAGTTAAGACGGACATTAATGAAATGGTATTACAGCATCAACAACAACAGTATCTGCTCCAGCAGCAGGGTCAATCCACATATTCCACTGACGAGAATAATCCCCTGAATAATCATCAGTGTATGGAATCGCTGTCATTGCATTCGGAAACGGAACCCTCAAAAAGCGAGTCGATCACTAAGTCATCCGTATCGAAAATTTCCACAAGTTTTATAACTAGCGTCACTAGTGTAACCAGCCTAGACACCGGTTACCAAGGTGATGGCGAAATGTCCAGGCCAGCTTCCCGAGGAGCTTGCGACCATTCGCCCTCCAACGGTCCATTGCGAAAAGGAGTCTCACGACAGCCAAGTTTTAACCAGCAGCAAGGACAAGCAGCACCCGTGCGTCGGCAGGATCCCATGACTGACTCTGACTTTTTCACTGAATCTGATGCTGATGACATATTCCACCGAGGTGATAGACGTGCTCAAGTCATTGATGGACAACTGTACGGTCCCATGTTGCAGCCATCGGCTTCCGTGTTCATTTCTGAAGATCCTCAAATGGAGGATTCCTGCATGGAGTCCTCAGGTATTTTCACAGATGTAGAAAACCGTGGCGATGAGGATATTGCTCAAATACGACGTCAAAACACAGATGAGGCCACACAGGATCTCTCGCCAGATTTCGAGTGTGACGCCGATTCCACAGAGACGGTGCGCAGCAATCGCGAATCGTCAAAGAGGTCGCAAAAGCACGGCGAGACTATCAACGCCAGTTCATCGTCCACCTCTGTTTATTCCCACGGTCAAGGCCATTTGAGTAGCAGTCAAACATCGTCCACAATCCAAAGCAGTATGAGCACCGATCGTCTATCTGCTGCCACTCTCTCTAATCGCACATCTTACTGTAGCGTAGACGGTGGAGGCAGTGGTGCTGCTGGTGCTATCGGTGGGGAATTCAAAAGCTTTTCCTCTCTCGACGAAGCTTTCGACGTAGGGAGCGATAATCACATGCCGGTGAAATTAACCAAAAGCTCGACGACATCAACAACTTCGTGGTGTGAGCAGCCCATGCACAAGCAGCTGGCCTCAGTACAGAGCATAACTTCGCCGCGCAAACACTCATCGTTGACATCGTTGTGCGCGGAAAACGGCGTGCACCAACTCCAAGCGCAAAAAGCAGCATCGCCCGCTTTCGTAAATTGCAAATCAAGTGTTCAATCTATAACGGATTCGGATAGATCATGTGCGTGCACGATTTCGTCGTCCAATCTGTCCACTAATTCTATCAGTAACAATAAGAAAGTCCAGAAACCTGCTACCAACTCCTCGCCGGGCAAACATTCACCGCGTTCAAAAGCAACACCGAAAAGTGCCAAATCGTTGAAAGAACCGGCCGCTGCTGGTGCTGGCAGCGGCAACAGCCAGCCCGCAGTGCGTAAATATCACCACTCGCCGAACAAATGGGATGCCGTTATGAATCAAATTGCCAATAATAAATCGTTCATACGCAAGAATTACAATGACGTGAAATCGAAAGTGTCCACGCGTATATCTGCCGGTGCACCAAGTGTTAGTCGTGGAAGTGGTGCGGGTGGTAGTTCACGTGCCGGCAACGGTTCCGGGTCATCGGCAAGTGTTTCACCCGCAGTGCGGCGATCACCTTCAAATAATGTTACATTCAACCGCATAATAAATCCCAGTAGTAGTAAAACTTCAAAATCGCCAGAGGTGACAACTTCAACGTCAGCTGCCAAAACTTTGGATAACAAAAGATTGATGCAAAATGTTAAACGGTAAGTATACAAAGAATTTTTAGTGTTTGGGATGTTAGTGGATAGATATACATATGTAGGTGCATTATCGATTTATGTTGATTTATTTTGAAATTGAACTTTATCGATACTTTGTTCGAGTTTGCCACAGACCGAAATCCTATCAAGCGTTTTCTTATCACACTTTATTTTTATTTGGTCTATATAAATAGTTGATGTATGTTATTATTCAAGAGGTATTCTTTTCAGTCTGGCACATGACAGCGCCAACCAGATAGTCCTCTATCAAGCCCCCAACTTTTTGTTTTGGGAAATATTGATATATCTTAATGCACACATTAGGCTGTCATGCTTTCAGTGTGTGCAAGGTGATAATCAGGCTTTGGAATTATGTATATACATTGCACAGTGATGTAAAATGCATATATTAAAATACTGAAATATATTACGAAATTATAATTTTTTTACCGCATTAATTCCAGTATTATTTATAATTTAAGATATAAAGTGAACAAATTTATTTGTATATATTAAATTGTAAGAGTGTTTAGTAAATTCGATGAAAGCATTCTTAGTTCCTATTCAAACCCTTTGTGGACAGAAATGAGATCCCTTCTACATCAAAACCTTTTATGATTTCAAATCCTTGCAAGGAATAACTCTAATAAGTGGAGGCATCTTTTCAATTTTATTCACAAAGATGCAACCCTTGCATTAGGCTGTAATTAGTTTCGATAAAAGTTGTTTGCCATTCTGCACTATATTTTTTTTGAACAAAAAGATTTATAAAGGACGTTAATGTATTTACTTACTATGTATAAACAACGTAAATGTTGTAAATAAGTATACATAATATACGAGTACGCAAGATATGTATTATGGGAGAATGTATAGGGTTATCCAATTCAACTGTGTCAATTGTACAGGGTTATCGATTTTTCGTTTTCAAGTAAAGTTAAATAAAACACACATAAAGCTATGATTTGGACGAAACTTTTATTTCATTTGTTTTTGTTATTAAGTACGAAATAAAATGCCGTTTAATTGATCGCCTCTGAATTGGTTGGATTGAAAAAATACGGCCCAATGACACCTCCAGACCATAATGCGCACCAAACAGTCATTTTTTCCGAATGCAATGGCTTTGCCACAATCACTTCTGGGTTCTTCAAGCCCCATACACGACAATTTTGCTTGACGACGTAACCGCCGAGTGAGAAATTAGCTTCATCACTAAAGAAAATTTTGTTCGATTGAAAGTCCATGTTTGGGTCATCACTTTTGTGATAAGTTTCAACTAGTTTTACGATCCTGTTCTTCAGTAATAGTCATTGAACACTTTTTGAAATAAGAATCAGTCAATAAGTTTTTAAATCAAAAATAAAATTCGGTCTAAGAGTTTTATTTTTCACAATAAAAAATAAAAATCATGCAAAGACTTCATGTGACTTCATATAAAAAAGTCTTGTGCTTCAATCAGTGTGTAAATGATTCTAAATTTACCCTAAATGAATTTACGTTAGTCGTCTATTTAACCAGAAGGAGAAAGACAGCGCTGTAGAAAATCAATGTTTTTATAATTCGCCGCGATTTTTCTATTTATATTGTTAAGAATTCGTAAACAAAATTTCTTTGTCACATTAAATTGTGCAGAAATTTGATATTAATAAATGGAAAAGTGTGTTCTGAGGGTATTTTGAGGAATTATAATACTGTTCTGGCGGGGTGCAAATAAGCAATTATTTTAATTTATGAGAAGTGAAAGACGGGAGTTTAATTCTGTTGTATGAAGAAAAACTGGGGGTTTATTATTATTACCTTCAGAGGTGCACTTTATGTCGGTTGGGTTTCCAAAAGAGAACTGCCTGAAGTTGCCTGAAAAGTTGGATTATTTGTCACGAAATATTAACCATTTCGAACATGACTGCTAGAACAAATATAGTGGCGGAGTAAAACTTTACCACACAGCAGTGTCAGTAAACTCATGACCACTTGCGATAATAGTCCAGAGACAATCGCTAAAATTCAATTCTGGCATAAACAAATACAATTATGCATTTTTATGCTCCTCTCAGAATGTGGCATATAGATTTAGTGATTTTGTTTGTCACAACACTTCAAACTATAAGAAACTGAACCAAAATAACGTTTACCGATCGACTGGGAATCAAATTCTAAATTCAGCAAGGAAACAAGCTTCTAAAATTTTATTACAATCGTAGACAACCTGTTTTCTCGGAACCCGATTGACAATTTTTTCCATTTAGCAGTCATCTCTTTATGAATTTAGAAAATGTAAGAAAATCCGCTAATACAGTATTTAGTCGTATTTAAATTTTAGCGATTTTTTGAACATTTTTTAAAATTGTGTGGAAACAGTTACTTGGTATAAGCCTCCTTCGGGGTTAAAAAATTCTGGGTTCTCATGAGTTTCCCGATTACAGTCATTTTTATATTTTTGAAAATTTTTAATAGCAAATATTTTCGACGTTTTTGGCACTATGTGAAGGGTTAAATTTTTTCCAGCTGATCTAACTTGTAAGTACGTTCATCCTATGTCTCTTTAGCAGAATGTTACGGAGTTGCTTTATAATTAAAACATATAGCAAAGAACTGAAATAGTTAATACGTAGTTTTCGTTTTGGTAAAAGTATAAATAAAATAAATTTGTTTCAATCATATTAATTTTATTGAAATTTTAATAGTTTTGATAATTTTCCATTTCAGTGTTTTTTTTTGCATCTATATCCGTTAGAGAAAATTTGTATACATTTTCTCTGACAGTAGTTTTATTATTAAAAATGTGCTAGGTAAAAGCAATAGTGAAAAGTTATATAGTAGATATGGTCAAATTTGAAACATGTCGAGCCTAGCTTTTGATAATGTTCTAGGAATCAACATATTAAAAACGACTTTAAAGCTATGAATATAGTTTCCCGCTCTAAAATGTAAGTATAAAGTGGGAAGAAAAACTATATTTCCCAGATCTGTTATGTGAATATATTTTTTAATTTTAGTGGAAAATACGATCCGATTTCAAGAATTTTTGCAAATATTAAATTAGGTTAAAACTCATAAAAAATGGTTATGTCACCCTGTGTTTACATATAGGCTCCACATACATATATTAACACCTAAAACTACATACGAGTTGTGACAAAAAAACGGGTTTTTTCAAATTTCGTGAGTTACGTATGTTCGATTTTCTCATTTTTTCTTGGTTTTTATGTTGGTACACATGTCTGTTATATATGTTGACAATATCAGCCATTTTGGATTGTCAAATTGTTTTTGACAGATAAAAAGGTTAGTCGTGTTTTGGTGTGCTCTTCGATTTTTTACTATTCAAAAAAATGGATCACAGAAACTGTATTAAGTTTTGTGTAAAAAATTAAATTAAATGTGCAAGGACATTTGAAATGTTGACTGTGACGTTTGGCGAGTCTACTATGAACGGAACACAAGTTCAATTCTGGTATAACCGGTTGAAAGAAGGCCGAGAAGATGTCAGTGATTATGCTCGTCCTGGTCGCCCGAGCGCGTCAAGTTCGCTCAAATGTGAAGGTTTTGCTCACTGTTTTCTTCGATTGCAATGACGTGGTGCATCATGAATCCTTGCCCCAAGGTCGTACGGTCAATAATCAATACTACCTTGAAGTTATGCGACGTTTGCGCCAAGCAATTCGTCAGAAACGCACAGAATTGTGGAAAAACAGATCATGGATTTGGCACCATGATAGCGCACCAGCTCACACATCGATGCTTGTGTGTGAGTTTTTGGTCAAAAACAAAACCGCAATCATGCCTCAACCACTGTATTCAGCGGACTTGGCCCCGCTGACTTTTTCCTACCTTTTCATACCTTATTTTTTTGCTATGATTGAGGAGATAAAAAAGAATCGAAACAGGAGCTGTTGGCGATACCAAAAAGCGCGTTTTAGAAGTGTTTCAAGGATTAATAGAAACGCTGGCACAAGTGTATTTTGTCTGAGGGGGATTACTTTAAAGGAAATGAAATAGAAATTGATGAATAAATAAGTACTTTTTGAAAAAATTGAAAATAACGGTTATTTTGTGATCACACCTCGTATATTATTAGGCCAAAGTTTACCAAAATTGTTACAAAGACACTGTATCATATTTCTGGTCCAAAGTTGATCTTTCAATCTGGTGAACCTTTTCCATTTCACTAAAAGTGAATCTCTGGCGTAAATGAATTGCAACAGTATTTTTGGGTTTATTTTTCTAAAACTCGGTCGCGGCCAATCTTTCATACCGCTCCTGACAAATGCAATGGGCATGGCAACTTTTTTGTGTTCAATCCAAAAAAGGTTTGCATTGTTACCTGCTTTTCCGCAAAGGCATAGCCATTTGGTTTTTAGAACCTTTTCTTGACGATATCTTACGATGTTTTTTTTTTTTTGAATAATCCCAATTTTTTGTATTACCCAAGTTTACGTAATGAAATGTCTTCTCTTGATATATCTGTAGCCGAAATAACATGTGAGTCTGGAGAAAAGACGCAGCTACGTCATTCTAGGGGCGAGTCATAAAGGCACGTTTAGCCACAAGCATACGTATGTCAATGGATTTATCAAATCTTCATCTATGTAGATGAAATGACAAACCCATTCGTTAGCGATTATACTTCCGTTTTCTTACATTTTTGTTTTGTTTGTCTCACTATTCTTTTACTTATTCATTCCATTCATATACAAAAAAAAAAAAAAAAAAGAATTGTTAAATATTTAAATTGGGCAACATCGTTTTAGTTAATACAGAAAGTTAAGCGAAAATAAAACTTGCTAGTTAGCGGAGAGCTAGAGGGGACAAATTAAACACCGTTAATACTGACCTCTACGCATTTTATAAGCTGTATGCTTCGTATTAGAAATGTAAAATGTAGATACTTTTGAGTACTTGGTATTCACTCAATACATTTTCAATCAGCTATTAAATGCTGCTCTATACTTTAGAGTTTTTTTTATTTAAAATTTACAAACAATCTCCTATATCATATGTGACTCTGCATTACATAGTGGTTCAGGGTATATCGAATATTTGTTTATGATTGTAATATATAAAAATATTGATGGGCCCATGTAAAATATACGCCGATCGACTTGGAACCAAATTCTGAATCGATTTATCGATGTTCGCCTGTAGGCCCAAAAATTTCCTAACAGAAGTATAGGCTGCGATTATTAACACATGTGTTTTGTTGGCGAATGGACTGTTCAAATTGGTATTATTACTTTGAAAATAAAAAAAAAAAACACTGCTTTTGTTGAAGTTTAGTTACATTTCGACACGTGTTTTAATTCGTCTAGGACACTGTAAAAAACAAGACCTATCTTGTACATGACTTTGAGGAAGGACCTCCCCGTCATTCATCACATATGGCGGTGTAGAGGCCTTTCACGGTGACTGTTGAACTGTACGCCTGTCCACTGCAGTGCATAATTTTATTAACCAAAATCTAAGTTATTCTAAAAAAGGGCAAATATAAGTTCAGGTATTCCATGAAACCAAAAAAAAAAAGAACAAATTTTCTGACATCCCTTGAATGAAATATGTGAGTTTCTCAAATTCAGTCAAATTGCATGCATTCTCACCGGGACCTACCGTTTAACGATGATTCTGACCATCAGTTTGAGAAGCATTTACTAGACTTTTCGATAGCTCGAAGGTCGGGTTGACCGCCGCTAAATAATGGTATTTGGTTTTATCGGGATTCATCTTATCTATCACAATTATTGAACGATTTTAATAATTTTACGATCAAATTTTACATCCTTTTTTCCGACAGAAGTGTTGCATTCGTGTTGCTCATTTAAAAACATCCAAACAAAATAGTACTTTTTCTAAAGTTTACACCTAGTTACTTTTTACTACTGATAACTTATTATGTAGTCGTTTTAACATTTACAGGTCTATTCTGTATATGTAGGCTGGTATTGATCTCAAACGGAATTACTTTTGCCTTATAATTTGCATGAACGGAAATCCGCTTTAACGAATTTTTCGTCACTGTTTCATTTTGCTAGTTTGATCTAAATAAAGCCTGGTATGTTTAAACGAAATTTTCTCTTCCCACAACTAATGAACAATGCATGTATTTATTGCCACCAAAAATGACTGCAGCTGAGATTGTTTGTTACTTATCGTCTGGGTGATATGCAGCTCTTCACGAAAATTTCGTTTTGGGAATTCTATTACAGGGATGTTTTCGCCAGAGAAATTTTTTTCTTTTATTTTCCATGATAATTGATGGGTATCTAACAATTGCACTTAGAAGTTTTTGCACTTTTGAGAGCTAAATTATTTCAATCATTAGAAGCACAAAAAATCAGAATCTTTCATAAAATTGATGTTGGTGCCCGAATACTCGTATATCAGAAATAGATTTCTCAAAAATGTCTTTACAAGATACAATGTAAAAATTATTTTTTTTAGTGAGCATGTTTGTAATCACATCATATCTACGAAATAAGATTTGATTTAATTTAAGTCTGGACGGTTCATTAAGAGGCAAAATATGTACAGGTTGGTTAAAACAAATGCAAGTACCAAATTCCCTATTTCTAATTTCTTTAGCATTTCATTATATGCACACAAAATGTTTCCAAATAGCTTTCTTTCCAGACTTCAAAACAGAAAACGGATTTGTACTCTGTAGCACAATATTTATTTATTTTCTACGATTTGATCCTGATCTCCTTAATGCCATCTCCTTTAGAAAAATTATGAAATTCGGCCGTGGACACAGACAACAGGAACTTGTGACTGTAAGCTCTCATCTCGTTTGTCATGCCCTACATCGATTACTACAATTTGTTTATTTATCTATTATTGTGTGTGTGTTTGTTCTGCTAATGGCCAAATCATTAATTACATAAATTATAAATTCACATTGTGATTGCGATTTTTAACTTCTCAGTCTTAAATAAAACGTGTTTAGGTGTTTTTCTCACACTCACTTGTACGCTCACACGTTTATTCTGCGCCAGCCGTTAACATTTTAGCGGTTATATCAACGCCATAGCGGCGGTTCGTTTCAGTCGCTAGCAAAACCAAAATAAAGCGGCGGATAATCGCCGGCTTTTGGACAAACATGGATTGTGGTGACGGAGAATCTGAAGAGGCATCGTCTTCATCTTCATGTAGACATTTTACAGTGAGTAGACTAATGTATTCTTTGCGTTAGAGGAACGAACATCTTTACTAAGTCAATTCTAGTTGGTATTCAAATATTTGATGCCATGTGATTGCATGGTATATATTTGCAGGTGTATTCTGTTGAGGAATGATTACGGCTACCAGTTTGTTTTGGGTGCAATGATATGAAAAACTACACTGAGAAAAACAGATTGAGTTTTAACTAACATAGTAGAATTGGAGTAATCAAAAACCGACATTCACCGACTGAGGGCTTTTTGACCAATTTCACTTTCGATAAAACACTTTAATGCAGTTCATCCAAAAAAATCCTTCTTTGGGGTAACTAATTATAACCTTAAAATATAAGCCATTTTTCAGAACAAAGAAAAAAAATTAAATGGAACTATTTCAAAATGTTTTATAGTATTTAAATTGTTCAATTTTAAAATGAAAATGAGAAGGAAACTTTTAAAATTGTTTGAGATGTTCTATAAATATTTGGAATTACTCAATTTTCAAAAGAAAATTTAATTTGAATTGAATTGTTATTAATATTTTTCTATATTTGGAAATGAAATAAAATAAATTTTTTTAACCGTTGTCCTCAAATCGAGATGTAGATACCATTGAGTCGCATTGTGCCCAAATTTACGTACGTTGAGACACGGGTAGCCATTTCTTGTTGAGAAATTGGATATATCTGTGGTCACAACCCATAACAGCCTAAGTCTGTTTTTCAATATTTTCAGTACAGGAGTTTAAAGTGTTGAATCTTCACTGAAAATCAGGAGAAGGCGTTTTTTGGAAAACTTTGCTACAGATTCCAAGGACACGAATTTCTTTACTTAGTTGTTAGCAAAAAATAGTTGTTTATTCTCGCAGTCAAAAGATATTATCGAAAAAGACACTTAGGCTCTTATGAATTGTTGAACGAAAGGAAGTCAAAAAGTTCAAGTTGAGTTAGGCTATTATTCCAGATTAAATAAAAAACTTTAAGTGCGCCTAAATTGACATAAATTATTATTTTATGTCAAAATATTTCAGATTCGGTCTCTCATGTTGAGTTAGGTTGTTATTCCTATATAAGAATTCATACAGTTTAAACTTAAGTTGATTTAGGCAATGATGAAAATATAATGTTTATATTTGTTGTAATCCTAAATTAACTTAGGCAGTTATGCCAAAACAGTCATTTAGAAAAATAACTTAAGCTATTAGGTTTTTTAGGATTAATTGCCTTCCTAGAAGAGATACGAACACGAAAAATTTAGAGCAAATAAATTTAGATACGCTGAATACGATGGTGCTAATAACTCAATTGTGTCCTAAATCGAGTTAGGCTGTTACGGGTTGTGACCACAGATATATTTGTGATAAAAAATTTTACAACCTATTCATAAGTCTTTTTTGGAGGCTTATAAATAAAATTTTCATAGTAAAAACACTCTTTCAAGCTTCAAAAAATTGTCGTGAATACAGCGTTTATGATATAAAGGGACTTAATGGAACTTTTTTTTTGGCCTATTTGAAAACTTTAAAATGATTCTCAGCCATCTCGAATTCGTTGTAATCGTGTCTGGTCGCGTATACTAGTATAAAAATATACTAAAATTTAACAATAAGGAATCATTTCCTGGTCCACCAATTTTTTATACTCGTACATACTTATATATAGATATATTTTTGTTAAAATTGAAGGGTTAAATTACTTGAGCACGAAAATCAAAGCTATATTCCAAAGTTTCAAATTCTCTAAAATTCACAATTCTATCATTAGCCATATTTTTTAGGCAAAAGTATTACTGAACCACTGCGCTTGCACTAAATGACGAGGCAATAACCCATCGTACCATCTCTTTAGCGCTGATGTAGAGATGTTAATGTGGAAAGCTATCGCAGTCTTCAGGAAAACGCCCTAAATGGGTACGCTGATAATGTTTACGTCATTAGTCGCAAACTGCTAGATGTTGCTGCAGCCTACTCAGGTATTGAGAAACAGTCAGACGTTAGCTTCATGTGATTTACAGTACAGCGCAGAATACTGTATTATGACACAAGCAGAAAAAATCTGTTCTGGCAGACTTCGGGAGAAAAGGCCCTTCGACGTTTTATGAATCATAAGCTGTAGGCGCTATGGACCGGTGCCGAGGCGGTAATATACCGATTGCGTATCGGAACACAGCACTAAACTTGGAGGTAACGAACTTGAGAAGAATCGCAAAAGACCGAAGTGCTTAGAAGCTTTTTCTTCTGGAGCGTTTTAGATAGATAATAAATTCTGTTGTATCCACCATCTAGAAAAGTAAATAATACCGAATTAGACTATTGATAACACGGAAATGGCATTTTTGCAGTCGTGAAATTGTCAGCCTTTTTTTGGGTAATTCGACTACGAGGGACTTAGAAAACTTATTAGTTTCTCATTTGATAGAACTTCTTCAAGCAATGTTGACTAAACTAGGACTAAATGCTAAAAACAAAATAAATTTCCATAGTTGGGGTTACCTTCCGATTGAAAAAACCCTTAATTTCTCGAGTGTATCCAAATTTAACGTGTATATTCCGGTTGCGTTTTTGAAATACTCGTATGCTAATATGTTAGAGGCATTCAGTACTCAATGTTTGTGCAATTTTATATTTCTCTATTACATAATAAGTGAGCAATAATTTCTCAAGTCATCGGGAACTGATAATGTTCTTGACCATTTCCAATCTCATAGAAACGAATACAGCCAAGTGAACGAACGCACTCAGACATTCCACATTTATTACACGGCTGTAATGACATTTGTATGTGTCAGCAAATGTGTGCTGCATTCAACAGATAAAACACCCCAGGTGTATGAATGTTTGTGTGTGTGTGAGTGAAAGGCAAAGTTAACCGACTGTGAAATAAGTGAACAAACATGTAGTCAGTCGCCTTTGTTACGTGGAAAATTAACAATTTGTTGTTAACTATTTACACACACTCCCGCCTAGCTGCCCGTTCTGACTGTTCAATGGCAAATACGAACATATTTGTTTTGTATCGAGCACTATCTATAGTTGTGTCGTTGACGTTTGTTTTCGCACCAATCGCCGTTGTGGGAACACAGGGAGTTGGAAACGCTCCGTTGAAATACAGACAGATTTGTTTAGATTCTACACACCGATGTCCACATTTTTCCACAAAGTTGTATTAATTGAGCCTAAATATACGCCAAATAGTCAAGAACAAGTAACGAATACGCAATGTGAGGATAGTTGATTCGGTGTTCATATTTAAAAGCTTGATTTAGGTTCTGTAATATGTACTTAAACTGCCAAGGGCCGATACGAAGTCTGTACTGGTGCTGAAAACAATGAAAACTGTGTTAAATCAAAGAAAATTGACACGTTTCCCGACCATAAATCTAAAACGTATTCTACTAAATGTGACAATTACAATACAATTATAATAAAAACAACAATAATTGTAATAATAGATTATTAAGAAATCTTTGTTCCACAAGGACATTATTATTTTATTAGTTTTTGGAGAAGCTGAACTCATAATTTTTAAATTGATACCAAAAGCTTAAGAAAACAACAAACGACAGGAACAGGGACATAACAGTCTAACAGTGGACATAACAGTAACATAACAGTCTACTTAAAAGGACAAACACAAAGCAAAACTCTGAGATACCATAAAGGGTTGTATAAATCCAATTTCGGTTAATCGACTTTTTTGTAGGAAAAATTGGAAAAGTCGAAATCGACTGTTGTGTTGTGAACAAGTCGAAAATTCGGATTTTATTTCCGACTTATAGATACACTGTGGTGCACCAATTGTGCACCACAATTGTGCTACAATAAGAATTTCAAATAACTTTTTTTTTTGATCTATGTATTTAATTTTTTTATTGTACAGAAAAAATTTAGATTTAATTTATGTAACTAATTGGTGTTTTTTTGCGTTCTCATTCACAAGATTATTCATTGCGGCCTAAAGGAGTGAAGTCGGTATCGACTCAATTATTGCTTTAGTGGACTACTTTGATCCAGTCAAATTCCTTGGTTTCGTTTTGTACACCTCTTGCTTGACATAACCCCATAAACAAAATCTTGTGCAGGTAACCTTGGCCTTGGCTTGGCGGCCAGCGGAAGTAGAGTTTCTGGGTATTAATTTGTTTGGGAATTTTGGTTGGAGCTGGGACCAAGTACTGTCAAAACGGATATGTTTTCGGCGCAGTTCTAGGTAAAAAAAACTGCTTCAAGATCTTTAAATTGTCCCTGTATTGTGTGTGTGACATGATTCGTGCGGTACTCTGTATTTATCGTTGGCTGAATATAGTTTTTTGTAAAATATTTTTAGCAGCACTACAATATTGAAATAGTATCAATAAGTGTCTTTATTTGTAAGACATCAATTTTTAGCTTCCGAGATTTTCAGCAGGTAATAACAAATTCCGTCTCAGCTCATCAACGGGAAAGCTTCTTACATTCAGTGAGCTTACAAGCATTATATTTTTAGTTTCATTCAACGGTATCTAGAGTTTGACGGCGATTCCGAACATCACAGTTTAAGAAGCATTTACAAGACTTATCGATTATTCGACTACACGAAGTGCTCGTCTGACACATAGGCGTGGCCGTTGCTTAAATAATGGTAGATGGTTTTATGCGGGGTTAAACTTAGGATCATGCGAACACAAGTCACGTGTACTAACAACCATTACCTCACGGTCGGTCACAAAGTATAGATATCATTTGCAACAACATTTTTGATTTAACTTTAACTATTTAAACTTGAGCTTAGAGTTTATGGAGGAAATATTGATTTTCGTTAAACCGGAAAATTTTTAAGGTTCTAGAAAGCAACAGCAACAACAGGAAATATAAGATAGAGAGTAGTCAGTGGTTGAATTTTTTTGAAATTTCATCATGATTTATAAAGCAATACAACGGACTAAAACATAGGTTTATACAATGACACAATCAGAAATTGCAGAGGAAAGATAGAATTTCGGAAAATCTCTCAATTATGAAAGAGCCAAAAGAGACAAAGATGGATCAATATGGACCATTTTCTGTATTACATTTTGTTGCGTGTCAAGCGATAAATATCTTCATATTTTAGGATGAAGTAAAAATATTTACTGGAAAATTTCATTTGATTTCATTTGAAAAGACATAACAAACTTCTTCATAATTACACTCGTGTCTCGTTTTCTATTTCCGAATATTGTCCAGGTGGAAGTACAAAAGCTGACTCTAGTCCATTTGTTTTTTGGCACAAAAAAAGACGAATGTACGCTCTAATACTGATTTGCATGTTGAACGCATATATTTTTTTAATCGATTGCTCTGTCGGACATTATGTTTAATTAAAAATGCAACATTAAAACACGTTTTGTTATAAAAACTTTGAAAACTTTACTTCCCCCTATTTGAAAATTGGAAAAGCGGATTTTTGTTAGATTTTTTTTAATGTATTTGAAAATGTCGAAAATCGACTTTTCATGCATATGAAAAAGTCGAAAAATCTACCTTTCATATAAGTATTAGAAAAAATTACAAAGTCAAAAAAATCGACTTTTTGTGTCAACTTTATGGATCTCCAATACCATAATTCATGAATTTTGGACTATATACAATTTTGTTTTAACAGAAAAAATAGACCAAAAAAACGCCAAAACCCAACACCAGGGAGTTGAAAATATCTCTTTGTGTCGAAAATTTATAATTTTATCCAGTTATTCCATTTCGTTTTACCCTAAATTGAAATGAAAATTATTGAATTGAAATTAAGTTACCTGAAGACAACCATTTCTTTTTGACTGATGTTTTCCCTTTTTCACTGATGTTCGTTCTATTCTTAGTATTAGGTTTTACAAAGTTTTAATTAGACTTTACAAAAGCTCTTGCATCCGCTAAAATGTACAAATATTTTACATACAGAGTATTTTGCAATCGCTTCTAAAGCTCTTTGTTTATGCCGACATCCAAAGAATTGATTTTTATGAAATCGATAATCTTTGTAAACAGTGAAGCTGACGATGGCAGTGGTGGCACACACTGGTTTAACAGACTCAAAATATGTAATTGTTGTGTCTTGTGCCAGGTATGAGAAAAATGTTGCAAAAGGAAATTGAATTTCCTGGCCTTTTTCAACAGCGAAAAACTTCGTCAATTTCTAAATTTATTTGCAAATTTGTCCAAAATGCACAGTTTTTGTCAATTGATGACATTTACATACATTTCACAAAAGATTGCTGAAATATATATGAACAGCATCAATTGGCATCACGGGAAACATTAAAATTCAATTTGTGAGTTCCGCAACTTAAATAGACTTTTTGGTTTACAGGGTTGCAGGTACAGGGTTATCCAAAGTTAAGTTAAGTAAAATATATATAAAGCAATGATGTCGATGAAACTTTTATTTCATTATAATGCTTGGACCTTGCCATTATGTACGAAATACAATGTCATTTAAATCACCGCCTCTGGATTGGTTGCAGCATGGGTCCTTTTGAGGTAGTTTTCGACCATTTTTTTTGTTTTTTTGCACATTCGGGCATAAACACGGCCTTTGACGTAGCCCCACAAAAAAAGTCTAACGGCGTCAAATCGCATGATCTTGATGGTCAATTGAAGTTGTTAAAACGTGAAATTACGCTTTTTGGAAAAGTATCATGCAATAAAGCCAAAATCGGTGGTGTTGAATCACCACTTTTGTGGTAAGTTTTAGCTATTTTTACGCGTTCTTCGGTTGTTAAACGATCTATATTCGTAAATGAATTTACACAAAATCAAACTAATTTTCGCACAAGAAATTTTAATAACTTGAAAATTGTGAGGTGCAGATTAGACACCCCTAAACAGCGTATAGAATATTTGAGTAGTTTTGAATACAATAATTTACCAATAACCATTAAAAATTTAAATAATGTATCCACATTTAAAAAGAATGTGAGGGATTATCTAAAACAAAATTTGCAGATGCTTCTTACGCAATTCCAATGTTTTCAAACAATTATGAACTCTTAACTAATTAATTAACAGAACTCATTTATTAACATATTTTACTTGAAATTATGTATTACAGTTAGCGTACACGTGAAACTTTTTGCCAGCATGCCTCAATAATGCCCTCTCGCGCTGAGGCCAAATATTATATTGTACAGAATTTTAAATAAACCTCGTGAGTAGACTGTTTTCAAAACAAATAAAAAAAAGACAAACCTTTCACTAAATTAATAGCACTTCAAATGACAGGTCATTTTCTCAAATGACAGGTCAAATTTCTAAGCATAAAAGGAAAAAATATTATTCACGAACTGAATTTTCAGAGAACTAAGTTGGAATTTATAACAAAAAAAAAAAAAAAATATTTTATCTAAGACATGGTTGTAATTTTTTGAAAAATAGTGTAAATTTTTTTAAATTTCTAAAATAGAATTTAAAAGAACGCATGCAAATTTGAATTTGAGAAGCTTTAATGTATCCCACATTTTGATTTTTTTGTCCCAGTGTTGCTAGATTAGTAAACGGGCGGTTTTGCGGTTTCCCTATGGGAACAATATTCAATATGGAGTTAAATATTTTTCCTTGCAGAGTTTTCCCGTCACTAAATTTGTCTCTTTCATTCACTAATATTTCATTCATTTTTCGAATGAGCGTTGTATATTTCAAAACCAACTCCATAATGTTCACTTCATCTTTAAATGTTTTTAAAAAACAAACTATGATTTTTTTCTTTTGTACTACAGAGTAGCAATCAATTCTTTAATATAGAATACCTAACGTATTCGGAAATTTTGTTTGGATTAGTTATTTTTAGCAGACTGGAATTCAATTATATTTAATTAATTATCCGCTGCTATAAGATATCTATTCATGTATTGAAATGAATTTTTTGCATCAAAAATATTCTAATGGAAATTGTGCCTATGGAAGAACTGGGTTTCAAAACATGGCCGTAAAAATCTCTGCAAATAATTCAATATACACATTCGAAATTAATATTAATTCGAAGTAGGAACATATAGTGGTCACAATTAAACTTCCTGTAGTATATTTTTAGTGTGCAAAATGTTTTTCACTAAAAAAATTATGTTCACAATAGTTATCTCTTGTAATTTATCATTTATTAGAATAAAAGAAGTTTCATATATTTAATGAATAGGTTCATAAAATATGTATGAAACTCGGTTTTAATGGCAACCGTCGAATCATCATTTGGTAATTGATTATTCAAATCCATGTAACTCATGTTTCCAATTTTCTTCAGAGTATGACATAACTCATTAGAACCGTAAAGACCACAACTTGAAGGTGCTTATATTCGATTTCACTACCGTTGCCGCCACAGGTATAAAATCTAAAAAATTGATTTCCCGTTCTTTCAAAAATTTCATACTTTTTCCAATCTCCGAGTTAGTCGCTATATTTTCCCAAATTTTTTTTCAACATTCTACATTAAGATTAAACTACGATCATTTCTGAATTTTCATAAACACATTTACGAATTTTACTGATCTTTCATGTATATTCGCCACTTCAAAAAATTGGATCTGTTTTCACAAATGACAGTTGTAGTTCAAGTAGCAAAATGCATATTGAACCGAACCCGTGAATTTTAAAATTCCCATGGTGAATTTTCGCCGCCATCCTGCCGTTTTGATTCGTTGTGTATCGAATTTTAAACAAAATTCACGTCTTGCTTGTAATCACAGTCCGTGTGTTTGAATGCATGAACCACTGTGTGACGTATTCGTGATTTACAACTAAACAGACGCAACATAAATAAACCGAAGCACAATAACACTTTTACAAGGTCATCCCTTTGTGCCCCTTTCATTATGTAAGTGAAGAAGCCAAAAGGGTGGTCGCGAGTCTTGCAAGGTGGTAGAGAAAAATCATACCTATCGACTATGTGCTTGACGTTTTCTTGCTGTGGGCCTTTGAATTTAGACATGGTTTTTAGAACATCATTCGTATTAATGTAAATAAAGTTTAAAACAATGTAGCAGCAACAACAAAAACGGCCTCTACTAACACCACAAAATGGGAAGGGGGGGCCACTCAGTCTTACACAAATGAACGCATACTCGTACATGTGTCAGTATGTGAGATTACATTTACTATCTGAATTTTGAGCAAGTCTAAATTGAACATGCTATTTTGACTGAAGAGAGAACGTCATGTTGGTTCTCGCCGTGTTATTGTAGCTATAATGACACAAGTGTCATTGTGTTTGGGTACGCCAATATCTAGTCAGATCTACGTGATTTATGTATGCTACACCGTTTCTTGCCCAATGTTTTTCCGGAAGATACAAAAATCCGGTTAATGAAGAGCTCACATTTTTCACATTGATCGACGGCAACTTTTTAGACAATACAAAGTTAATTGGAAGACTTTTCAACTAACGTCAATAATTCTGTTTATTCACAAATACTTTTGTTTCTGCAGCTAAATAAGGCGTCCGAAAAAAACTGTAATTATTTTTGTATAGCTTTTTAAATTTACAGCTTATACAATTTTCAAACGAACAGTAATCTCAGATAATTGCGTTTGACATTCCGCAGATAACGATATAATTCCACAACAATCGAACATCTATAATCCCTACACCGAAATTGTTTTCTTAACGTGGGTTTAGCAGTCATAGGGGCAAGTTTTTCCCACTGTGTCGATTTCGCTCGATTGTAAAACTTATGGTCCATAGTACGGTTGCCAATGTACCAAGTTATTGGTAGATAAGAGGTGTCGCTAAAATGATCTCTTCATACATAATAATAAATATTTTTTAATAACCATGCCCACGATTGGAGCGTCCTTAAATAGGAGTAAATGCTTTCAGTGGTGGTGGTGATAAATTGTTGAAACTGTCTATTTCAAAAAGCTGGCTTCAATCCTTGTATTAGGGAATTTTTTCAACTGCGTCGATTTCTCTTATAACGATTGCAGACGATGTACCGAGTTATTGTAGGTAAGTGCGCGTGCCAGAAGAGCCCTCTTTACAAAAACCATATATTGGTTTTTCCCAGCGAAAATACATATTTTTTAACAACTAGATCAGATAATTAGACAAATCGAAAAGGTTCATTTTATTACAGGTAGGTTTAGTCTCTGGATGGGCAAGTTTTTCCTCCTGCCCCGAATTCGCTAAATTTGCTGCTTAATCTTAACTCCAGCTGGTTGGGTTTCAACAAATACATCGACGAAAAGACAAAGCTGCTTAAATCGAGAAAGTTCTTTACGATGATCAAGAATATACAAAATTTATGGGATCTCAGATGACTGTTTCTAGTTGAAAGGTAAACTAAGTGTATGGTAAACTTTGTGCAGTTTTTACGACAGTCAAGGATTTTAAAAACCATTCCTAGTTGTAACAAGTTGAATGGTGAACTTGTTTAGTGTGCAAAATCCTTAGCTTCATTTGCGAAATTCAGAAAAAATGTTTCAATATCTTTAAATGTGTAATTTTTTTTTTTGATAAAAATGTGGTGTCTTGAAGAAATGGAGTTCGAAATCTGAAATAATTCCACCAATGTTATGGGAATAGTTTCTAAAAAATATTAAAACCTATACTTTTCGCCCATAGATGCTCTTTCAAACATTAGAGGAACATCATAAGGAAAATTGAAAATGGACAGCTCCACTGATTTTTTCGAGAAAGCCACAAATAATAAGTTAAATTAATTTTTACATAACTTTCATACAAGTTTATCTTTTAAGTATGATTCTTCCAAATCTATGTTTATTTTATTAAAAATAGACAAGTTTTCCTGCTGCACTGAATTTGTTCAATTTCGAGCTTAACCTTAATTCGAGCGGATTGGCTTTCAACAAACACATGGACGAAAAGACGAAGGTGCTTAAATCGAGAAAGTTCTTAACGACGATCAAGAATGTATAAAATTTACGGGATCTCAGACTATTTCTAGTTGCAATAGATTGAATGGTAAACTTATTTTAGTGTATCCATTTGCGAAATCCAAAAAAATTGTTTCAATATTCTTAAAAGTACAATTTTTTTTTTATAAAAATGTTGTGTCTAAGAAATGTAGTTCGTCATCTGAAACAATTCCACAAATGTTATGAGAATAGTTTCTAAAAAATATTAAAGCCATAGATGCATTTTCAAACATCAACTGAACATCATAAGAAAAATGGAAAATAACCACTTCCATTGATTTTTTCAAGACGGCTACCAAAAATAGGTTAAATCAGCTTTCATACAAATTTGTCTTCTAGGCTTAATTCTTTCAAACTATGCGTCGCAATTTTTGCTTAGATCGAACCAAATTTTGCAAAAATATTTGATAAGAAGAAGACAATGAAAAAACACTTGCATCGGTGCTTTTATGCAAAATTAACGTCCAATGCGATTTCATAGCAAATTTTTAACTCCACATGTCTAATAAAAAAATGGTCCGAGAAACTCATTCGGTTAATGTTGTTTGACACTTAGTTTTAATATTCTATTATATCAAGTAATGTTAAGTTCATTAAATTTTTGAATTAAATTAACTGTCCAAAACAACAAAACAAAATCAAAGTTGGCACTTATAGCATGTAGAGGTACATCGTTTCTAAATCCACATAATTCGTATTTTCTGGTACATTCTTATATCTTCTCTAGAAGGAATGAATGCAAAAAAAAAAAAAAATAATAGCTAGAAGGAAGTTAAAGTGGTCAAATGTTTAATTGAGTTATAAAAGTCTGCCCGACAGTCTAGCTGGCAGAGCCGTAAATTGTTATAATATTTTGCCTGATCATAGTTTGTAATTGAAAACAGAGGACATTTTGCATAGCGCCTTCAGTCACCTTCCATACACATTGGCCGACTTAATGAAATTCAACACTCTATAATTGTTAATTTGTAGGTTACAGTAAACTAAATTTCTTTTCATTCATATTATCATTTCATTCATAGAATTATACTTAATTTTATCTCACATTTAGCTCCTGGTAAACTTAGATCCGCGCTATAGAGGTGAATATCAAGAATATTTAAATTTAATTGTTATTCGCCTTCGCGATAGTGCGCTATGTCGTATAGTACAGATTATCACAAGGGTTATTCATTTAGTGATTTCAAAACTGCCTGTCTGGAAAGGCTGTCAGCTGTTAAATATCTGTCGTCTGAAGTGTTATTTATATAGTGAAAGGTTTCCCATTTACGAATATGGATCGTTTACAACCGAAGAACGCGTAAAAATAGTTAAAACTCACTACAAAAGTGGTGATTCAAACGTACGTGCATTATATATAGGTATAGGTATATATAGTTAGTTATCACGATCACTGTAATTTGATATTAGTAGAGAATGATTCCCGGTATTTCCCGGGAAATTTGCTTAGTTGCATTTCCCACTTCCCCGGCAATTTCGTCCGGAATCACCAGAATTTTTGAAAGTTCTAAATTAGGAATTTGCTCCAGAAATATTGTATTATAATTATTTAGATATACATTTCGCTATTTTGAGGAAATTGGGTCTCTCGCTGGCGCGCAAAGGTAAATAATTGAAAGGTTTTCTAATCTCCGTCAAATTCGATGCCAAACCAAATTTCATATTTCATATTTTTTTATGCAAATGGATTTGATTATAAAATTCAGTTCATATGTTTTGAACCGGCACATAATAAATATGTACCCAAATATGGCAAAACAAGTTAGTTCCCCACCCAAATGCGAAAATGTTCCCAAGTGTTGTTTGTGTTATTTTTAAATCGTTTTGTAAAATTACTTTCGACTTTATTTGAGTGCTTTTAATAGAAATTTAATACCTTAACTAAGAAGGGAATTCATATTTTAATTTTCCTGGATTTACCGGGATCCCGGAAAAATCCAGGAATTTGCATTCTCTAGTTGCTATCAATCAATTTGAAATCAATTTCAAATAAAAAATATACAAACATTTAATTAATGGGCGTTCTTTTTTTAAAGCTAAAGATAAAACTAAATGCACCCTCTGCTCTTTTCGTGAGATCGGTTCAATCTGGGCTTGATGCAACGTAAGCTCACGATAGTAATAACAATAGTCTGTTGCCGCATAACTACTTCTGTGACGAAATTAAAATCAAAAATTCTTCTATTCAATATAGAAGAATGGGAATGGAAATTCGGATGCAAATCTAAACAAATCACTTGCTAATTATTTGAGAGTGTTTATAGAACACATTACGCTATTTGCTAATGGCAGATTAAAATAGCATGATTTCGCTAGCAAAAACCAAAATAGATTCAACGTTAAGTTTCTCCAGTGATTTATGTTAAGTGTTAACTGGCCATTTCTTTAATAGGAGCGTATCTGCTACCGGCAACGATGCGTGAATACATGTGTGTAGCAGCAGTAGTGTACGCTTGTTTGTGTCTGTGTAGATACTATGAAGTAATTCTGTTTACCTCCGTCCGGTAGCTATGAAATGATCGCTGGTATTGAAATGTTTATGTTGTGTTCTAATTAAGTTTTCGTGCGTTTTTTTTTGTTGACTTTTCTGTTTGTTTTTTCGGAATATTGGCAAGGAAACTCATACTCACATGTACACATGTACTGAGATTACAAATTACGTATTCTTTCTTAAGTGTTGAAAGTAGGGATTGTGAGCCAGGAGGAGCCGGCACCGAAGAAAATGCAATATCAAGCGCGAGAATAGGCATAGTGACTCGTCAATACCGCTAATTTTTAAACTATATAGGTATTTTTGTAGTCGATACAGTACAGTTTAGAGTAACAGCAATACCAAAATTATGCGATACAGAAAATCCAGTCCAGTACAAGCAATTTGTATATATCGAACTTGTTTTTGCTCATTTTGGCGTTATTATACACACATAATTGAACAAAACCGCCCCTGAATAAATATATTATTGCTTACTCGTTTTAATATATTGATATGAAAATATTTGCTATAGCAACATCTACAACTTAAAAACGGCATTAAAAGCAAATAAAATTGATATCAAATTATGCTTTGATATAACGATTATTTCAATATAACAAAATGGCCTAAAAAAATATTATCCATTGTGCTGGTCTTTCACAGTATTCAGCAATGCAATTTTCTGCTGAAAGGCATAGTAAAAAGAAATTCGTAATTTTTCCAAAAGGTGGCTTTAGTAGTCTGTACCTCGCCTTGTGTAAATGCGAGCGGGATACGTTAGGTGGCATTAGAAAGATTAAAATTCGTACTCAAAAACTGTTTTAAAAGTTTTGTTTTGTTTGATTGATTCATCCATTATGCTGATCTTTCACAGTATTCAGCAGTTCAATTTTCTTCTGTAAAGTATAGTAAAAAGAAATTCATTTTTAATTGTGTAAATTCCAGTGATTTACGTTAGGTGGCATTAGAAAGTCAAAAATGACTCAGTATTGTGAGAGGGCACATCAAAGATGGATGCCAGCAAAAAGAAAATACGCCATATTTTATGCAGACAATCACAAACAATTTATGTTTCGTCTATTCCGTTCTGGTAATTTTGATGTCAAAGACGCACCAGGGTCTGGAAGATCAACTTTTGAAATTGTCGATAAAATAGTGGAAATTGTCAAGTCCGATCATCATGCAAGCACTGTTTCAATTTGAGCTAAATCTGATCTTTCTAACTAAGCTAAATAAAGCCTTCAATGTTATGCAAAAATAAAGGATTTCTTCTTACTACACCTTATAGTAAGCGTCAATGAGTTGGCAGTTTGCATCATTTACATGATTTTTTTTTATAAAGGAGATATTAAAATAAACTGTGACATAAATCTAAATATTTTTGTATTCCACTAGCAGGCACTATTGATGCCTGAGTTATCGATAGTATTACTGTTAATACTTTCGAATCGAGTATTAAAATGAGTACAGTGTTGATATTTTTAATCGATACCGAATCCCCGGACGGAAAGGAAGAAAATACGCCTAAAGCAGTATAGCAGCCGCAATGTATTGGGAACAAGACAGAACTATTTTGATGAAACGACACAGTTCCAATATTGCAGAGATTTTTTAACATTGCGTTCCCATTCGATTGCCCTCTTCATGCTTTTTGTCCATATATCTCATGAAAATTTAATGTATTATATACAGCTGGTCGATTTTTTTTTTCATTATGCAGAAATATTGCTAATTCGTTCTGTATAAACTGTCCTTAAAATATGCTTCCGAAACATTCTTTTGCAGTTTTCCAGAGAACAATATAAAAAATCCCTCATAATCCCTAAAAGTAAAAATCTTGCAAACCCTAATTGCGAACTTGCTCGGTAGTTCTAATGAATATTTATGCACTAGCCATTTTCCAAAACAATTTCGTTGTCGTGCGAAGTTCATAGCTTATGTCAGCCAATGTCATTACACGTCACGATGGCTGATCACAAATCAAATTGGAATTTTATTACAAATTCCTATTTTAAGATATAATTTATGCAAAACAAAACAGTCATTTCCAATCCGCAACCATTTAATGGCCATTAACAGAGATTCTAAAACACGAGAGTTTGAATGAATCGGAACTTAGCGGTCTGGGTTAATTTTTGATTTGAATACACTGAAATTTGCAAAACAAATTGTCTTTTTAAGTTAATTCTCCCATGCGTTTGGTTAGCGGCACGTAACCCCGACTTAGATCATCAATCTGCACTCTACGTTCGAGGTGCAAAGAGCGGTAGTACAATTAGTCACGATTACTAAGGGAGATTTTACTAATTTTGTTTATTTAAATACGTTTGATTGTTTGCAATTATTGTAGAATCAGATGCGGTCCAATGCAAACCAGTGTTCGTTGGACACACACTCTGGATTTGAAGAGTGAAAAAAGAACGAATAAATAAAGAAAAGTTTGATTATAACAATATGAGAAGAAGAAATGTAATTGAAATGTGGCAATAAATGACAGAAAAATTAGTTTGCTTGTTATTTTGTGATTTTAGTTTAGAATTACTTATTTACAGGTTTCCAAAAAAAAAATGTTTTTCAATCGTGCCGTCAATGGTGAGCCACAATATTTTTTAGCTCGTCAAGTCATATCGACTGTGACGCAGCCGATTATATCTGCGATCATTGGGACGTCAAATTAGAATAAAGTCTAGTTTATTCAATCATATGGTTGTCATTATTTAGACGTATATTAACGTCCAATCAACCGGCATCGACCCGGTTAGGTACTTTGGTGCAATTGACATTTTGCTGCCGACTTTGGCTGTTTATTGCTGAAAGATTTCAATGTATTTGCAGAGCATTGCCCATCTTGCATGACAATTGTTTCCAAATTCTTGACTTTCTTGTCGATTTTTTTCAAAAAGATATTTTATATTAATATATCACCTGACATTACATCTTACGAATCCAAATCAACTGAAATTTTTCGGTGTATGGTCAAAAAAACTTCTAAGCGGCTTATTTCGAAAAATATTTTATGGGATAAAATTGTAAATTTCAATTCGTTTATAAAAATATCACAATTGCTAGTGGTTATGATAATGATTCAAGCGACATTTAATTCATTTTGCATGAAATCAAATTTTTTCAAAAAATTTGCGTGGTTGTGGTTGTTTTGACAGTTCGGCTTTTAAGGCACGAATTCACATGTATAATTTTCAAAATTAACAAAATTGTGGATCTGCTTAATTATTATACCACATTAAAAATGTATTAAAGAGTGTATAAAGACTAAAAAAGTTTATTAAGCATGTTTTTGGAATAAATACAGTGTTTTATGTAACAGCAAAAAAAAAAAAATCAATATTTAGTTGAACTTTTATTTGTAATACTTCTTAGATAAATCTATAAATAAATTTTCAGTTTCTAGATTTTTTGTACTCGTATTATAGAGTACGAGTATACATTGAAAAAGTTGTGGTGTCATCCATTTTTGTGAAATATTTCAACTTTCAAATTTAATGCCTTCATCTAGGCAGGTTTTGTAAAATATTTAATATGTGCCATTTTTTTGTAAGAAAGGGTCTTTTACTGTTTGCTTATCATTTGGACCTGTTTCAAGATAAGAATGAAGGATATTCTGCTGAACGCTATCTATATAAATCTATTCTAATAGTGTATTTTTCTAGTTTGCCGCCACTGATTTTATGTAATGAAAGAACGTGCAACAGGAATTCGAAATATAACATAACTCTTTTTTTTTTCGAATTTTGGACTTGGGTCACTGTCATAATTACTGGCATATGTGTATGTTCGGACCCAAACAATATGCGATTTCAAGGCAATAACCTCGCGCCCTTTATCAGATATTGACCATGACAATTATAAAGTATCGTCTATTGAACTTTTTCCCTGTTCGGCTTTGCACCTATCCACTTGTTTACATTCGGTCCGTAGGAGAGAAAGCATCGCAATTGAATTATGCAAATGTTTATCAAGTAATAGGGATTTTTGAAAATTTTTAGAACCCTGGTATATGGTGGATAATTGCCCTGAAATAACAGTGATTTTTGAAAATTATAAGACTCGTATAGGGTGGATAAATGAGAAAATTGTTCTGAAATTTGGTATACAGCGTAAAGTATCAATGCTGACATTTGAAGCATTAACTTAAACTTAGTTATTATTGAATATTTTGTAGAATCTTGAATAATGATCATCGTCGGTTTATAAAAATTCCATAAATATCTGGTATTTATATTTAATGTATTACTCAAAAAGGCCCCATTGATAATCGTTCCGCATTTGCAAAATGATTGCAATCACAATGTAAATGTAGAGGCAATGTTGTACTGTTAATATTGTCGTATTCCTTATAGGGTGTTCCTACTTGAGAGTGACTTTTAATCCCAATAATTGTTTAACCTCTATCAACAGACATAAATAACACAGCGGTTTGCGTCAAAATGTCGACCCACATCTAACAGAATTTCCTTTCCACTTCCGCACTATATTATTTAACAATAGGCTGGTTGGGTATCAGGGGTTGATCCCAACAAGTCAAAGATTAGAAATCATAAATATTATAGACGTATTGAGATGTTTCTCCTCCCCTCTTTGTGTTGCCCCATCTCATCTAGATTTGCTCTAACAATAAAAACAAATTCTTTCAAATCAGAGCGATTTAGTGTCGATTAGAAAAATACCATTCAATTCAGTATTTTTCTGAGGTTTACGCGGGTGTTGGTAGATTTTCCAACATTGTGTTGTATTTATTGTTTGGAAGAAATGCCGAATTTAGCGCCGTGTGCTCGAATGAAACTTTGACGCTGGGCTGTGTGAGGCTTTTCTCTTAACTTTTTGGAAACATGGAAACATTATTGCACTAAGTTATTCTTTCATGCCAAAATCAATTTTCAATTTTTAGGCTTTTTGGAAAGTTTTGACGCACAGCAGCGAACACTTTTTTCGCCAGACTTAGTCGTCGTTATTGTGATCAGTTATAAAAGTTAATTTTGGTTGCGATGAAGTAGAATAAGATAAGTTGAATTTGATAAGCAGGACATTTTAGTGCACTATTAGATGACATTTTGTCTCATGTCTATATTAGCTGTGGAACTGTGAATTGAAAGCATGTTCGCAACCCTCTGCCCTTTGTTGCGAATAACGTTCTGGCTTAAGTGAAGCCCTGTTTGTATGAACAAGTCGACTATTTTTACATTATATTAAAAGTCAGTAGCCGTGTTTACATTGTCATATTGTCAACTAATTATTGACTCGCTCCAAGTGTCATTTTTGGATGATTTTAGTTATGAATGAGAATACGATGTACGAGTATAATATGACTGAAATATGGGCTCATTCTAATTTCGTATTGCGTTGCTTTATATTATACGGACATAGAAGTTTCTTTTTTATAACCGGTTGGTTCTCTTGAACAACAGTTTTATTCTTGGAGCTTCTTGAAAAATTTAGGCTTAACTCTGGGCATGTGCTTATTTAATCAAATGCCTTAACTGTATTACTCAAAATTCGAAGTCAAATTGCGGAGAAAATTAGTGTTGGACTGTGTAATCAATTAACAATTAAAATTATTTTCAATAATGTTTCCATCGGTTGCCATTCTTCTATAATTTTCTCTATCAAATTTTCATCAACATGAACACTGATACAACGTCAACCTGTGCAAAAAATGAACGACAAAAACCATTTTTCTGGAAGAGAATTAGCTAAAAAACGTAGTAATTATAAAAAAACATACTTTGCAATTGACCAATTAGTTGTTTAAAATAACAGCTTTACTGAAACGACAGCTTCTACACCAATTTTAGAGTTATTTAAATTGATAATTTTGTCAATTAGAAAAATTGTATAGTGGGAAGTGATTGCTGAAACATGTTCCCTGTTAAATAGTTGAATAAATAAAATAAAAAATAATAATAAATAAAAAAAATAAATAAATGAAAAATAAATTAATTTGGCCAAACTCTCAATTTGCGATTATTCGCTTTAGGTAAAAGAGCTTAACAACTAATTATACAGCAGATTTATTTAAAAAATCAGCTTTAAATTGTAATTGTAATATTTGTAGTAAGTTTTAACTATTTTTACGCATTCTTCGATTGTTAAACGATCCATATTCGTAAATGGCAAACCTTTTACTAAATAAATAAGACTTTAGACGACAGATGTTTAACAGATGAAAGCCTTGTCAGACCGGTGGTTTTGAAACGACTATATGGATAGCCCTAATATTAAATTTAAGTGAATAAAAAATAACAAATTGAAATTCGCTGAATGATATACGGTAGAATCTTTCACTCAAAGTTAGATTTGGTAGTTGTATCGGTCCTTGATCCCACGATGATATGCACGAGATTTGCGTACACTAACCATCGTGCCATGGACTATTATGGCTAATTAAATCTCTTCCGATTTCGATACATAAATCAAAATAAATACATTGAAGAATTTGTTTTTGTGCAAATGAAATTAAGGTGTAGTAAGACAAACTTTTCGCAGTGTCTTATTTTTTTTTCGAAACAGTTCATTTAATGGGGGAAAAGAAAAAAAGTATTTTAATGAAGTTTTTTCTTAAAAGAAAAATTCTTTAAGAAAAATTTGGTAAATCAGTTTATTTTTTTTGAAAGAAAGAAAGAAAAGGTCTCTTCCGAAACAATTCACAAAGTGATATTTTTAATTGTAAACAAATTGTTAAGTCTTATGTAACGAGATTAAATATGTGTGGAATTATTCCTGTTTTAAGAACATATGTCGGAGATGCAAGTTGTCAAAACCGGTTTAAATTGTGATTTTGGACTTTTTCACGTTAAAAAATCATGTTGTGAAAAGCCCGGTGTCCAGTTTCATACAAAAAAGTCCGGCCCTCATCATACTCCCCTCATAGCAGTGCAGTCTGATGCCGTGTGTTAGCAAACATTTTGCTGTTGTTGTCGAGTTCATTTACACACTACAACGATGCCCAGAGGATGATCGTATTTTACGCAATTTCGCCCAAGATGCGGTGCGATCAACTAGACGCTTGTCTTTTTATATCAATTTATTGACTCATTTTGTGGATTCCTCTAAAAAAAACTCAATGGCGACGTATGACTTCTCTAATATTGGTATGGCATCGAATGGAATAACTCTGTGCGTCGTCATGTGTGAACGAGATGCTGAAAGAAATTTATCAGTTCTCGCTTTCAATTTTAGCAACTTCCAAACATTTTTGCCGGCGGTGACAACGGGAGAGTGAGTGAGTCGATCACAGTGAGTGAGTGAGT
>JAHXMU010000755.1:258731-285673 GCA_019455685.1 Philornis downsi
AATAATATGTTCGATAATACATTTGTAGAATTGTTAAGTTACGTCCTTTGCTATTTGTTATTGCATTTTTAAGTTTACAAATATATTGTCGAATATTATGCCATAAACACGTCAGCTGTTCCAATTGACACCTGGCAATGCCGCAAACAGTGTCTCGTGGAATTTTCCTTCTTCTGAAATCCAGTGAATTGCAGTACAAAAATGATGGTGACGAAAAATTTAATCATTTCAAAACGCGCTTTCAGTTTCTTAAAGTAACATATTTCGGGAGGAATGATAATGGTACGGTCACAATGATACAATCACAATGTATGTGGCAAAAGCTTTCCGATAAAAATCCGCACAAAAGTGAAAAAATTAAACAAAACCGCGTAGAAAATCTTAATTATCAAAAAATGTAAAGAAAAGGATCTGTACATTTTCGTTTTTCACTTTTCATGTAAAATAATGTTTTGGCATATATAGGTATGAAAATGTTTTAAAAACAGAAAACAGTAACATAAAAATAGTCGTGTGTACCCACCTCGGATCAAAAAAATCGGTGGTTCTCTGTGAGAGGATGCTCTAAAATTCCAATTTCTTTAAAAGCCCAAAATGACTCGAATCTCTGGAATAGTGAATATGCATCTCAAATAACACACACACACTCATGATTTCTAGTTTCCTTTATTTTTGAAATACAATTCTCTACGTAGAGGGGTGACGTTTTACCCTTTTCATTGCTTGTTTAACGTCGCTTTCCAGTTTTCGTCTTCCGGAAAACGTTTGCACGCTTTCCTTTATGCCATTTTAATTACTTTTAGTTTTCCAAGAGTTGTCTTCTTGAAATGTGTTTGCAATGTTAGTACAATTTCGCAGTTTCTTTGAGTCAACATCAAACACTTAACCAACCCATGCCGACTCTTGTTTACTTGGATTCTGCTTCGTTCTGTTCTTAATAAGTTCCATTTTTTAGGTAACGGACGGACTAACGACGGATGGATGGTTGCCTCACAAGTTGTTTCAGTCGTACGCCGACAGAGTTCAGTTAGTTGTTGCTGCAGGTTGTTGTCTCGGAGACTAGCAGAGCGTGAAATGGATTTCCAGTTCACATTTAACGACGGTTAATAAATTGTTTGTACGCTTATTCTGTTAATTTCCTATCTGGCCAAGAAAGTGTAACAGCAGCAGCAGCAGCAGCAACAACAGAGAGATGAATGCACTCTATGTAAAATTTATTAAAGTTGCTAAGAATGAATAAATTTTATTTGCCAGAAAATTAATTTGTGTCGTCATTTTCATGTTTTGAAAGTCGCAAAGTTGTTTCTGAGCGTCTAAAAAATTTTTCGTTAGTTTTTAATTCTTGGTGTTGTAATAAGCAAGAAAGAAAACTATTTATGCAACCTAAAGGGAACTTTCCATGTTTGTATTAATGTGGCAAATTGAATCTAATACGAGGGTAGTGTAATGTTTAATTTAATATTTAATACTTTGATTTATATATTATATATTATAAATTATATATTATACATATCTTCTTTCTTCTTTATATATATAATTCTACTGTACGGGCGTTGTCAGTGAACTCCTCCTAAACGGCTGGACCGCTTTGCATACATTTTTGTATATGCGTCTGGGTGGTGCCCGGGATGGTTTAGATTTACAATTCGGTCCAATTGGACAAAGGGGCGTGGTACCTCCCATATAAACAAAAAATTAAAAATCAATTATTTCTGCTCCTGCTCACGGTATTTGAACAAAATTTGGTGCGTAGGTTTGGTGTACATATCTTAAGTGCTACTGTAAATATGGGCGGGATTGGACAATGGGGCGTGGTACCTCCCATACAAACCATAAATTAAATATCCAATATTTCTGCTCCTGTTTACGGTATTTGAACAAAATTTGGTACATCGGTTTGGTGTACATATCTTAAGTGCTGCTGCAAATATGGGCGGGATTGGACAATGGGGAGTGGGACCTCCTATACAAACCACAAATTAAAAAGCAATTTTTTCTGCTCCTGCTAAAATTTGAAGGCAAAGCAGCATTTGTCGGCTAGTATATTATATATTATATTATGTATATACATACCTATATATAGATTATAATATTATGTGTCCATGTGATAGGAAGACAAATTTCATATGGAGAAATATTGTTATCGGCCGTCGTAGGTGAAGACCTTCCTTTACAAATACTTCAACTTGATTGCATTTATGCAATTAAAGCGCAAAGCAAGTTTATTTAACATAAATACAATTAAAAATGAAAAGACGTATTTGTTACGAAAATATTTGATGAACATTTATGGGAAATGCAATTTTTCAAGTGCTGAATTTGTAATTCCACGCTTTTTAAAGTGTGATAGCCTATTATGTCATGTGACCTATCACCCCAACACAAAAAGAGCACCCAAAGATGTCAAATAGATCTGAAACTCATGATCAAGAACCAATGAAAATTTGGATAATCATCTATGAAACATGGGCTTGCCATAATAGGGATAGTGTTCTTTTTGGTTCCATTTCAGTGCATTTTCATCACATCTCATAAATCAATGAAATACCTACGATTTGTTGGTTTTTTGTAAGTGCTTACAAAGTGGCGCTTAATTATTTCCTTCAAAAAAGATGGTGATCTTCATCACAGAAGTCATTTTAATGTTGCAGGAAAACACCTAAAAATACATATAATATTGCACGTTATATTTTTTTTTTTAAATTATCAATCAACGATATATTTACTAGTTTTTTTAAATAGATCCAGTTGTATGTAGCATAATAAATGTAAAGTGAATTTTAGTGGAAAAAATAGATTTTTTTTTGATGTTGTTATAAAGGGATACCTAAGAATTGGGAAATATGCTCATATAGCATTCGTAAAAGCTATAAAAATGTTACTAATGGGAAATGTTTTCCTCCTTATTTTTTGCTGGGATACAGTTGGCAGGTTATTCTTCTATTGATCAATCAAATATTTGAAATCAATATTGATTCTAAAGGAGCATCATTCTTCTAGTCCATTCTAAACGAAACATAAATCAGCTGTAATTATGGAGGAATCATCACTTTCGCACCAACACAGTAAAAAAGAGCATCCAGGAAAGCTATAAAAGACCCACTAATCGTGATCTGGAAGTGGTGAAAAATTGGATAATCGTCAACGAATTTAATATGAAGTTATCATAAGAGGGATGTTGTTGTTTTTAACACCTATGCACTGCCTTCTCACCAGATCCTCTAAAGCAAAAACATATTTGCGAAGGCAGTCAAAAACTAGCCGGCCTGACAAAAAAAACCATAAAAAAGTTGGGAAAATTTTTCTTTATTTTTCGACATAATTTCTTTTTATCTTAAAACACATTTTCTAGCGATATTCAATAGCTTCTAGATCCTGTTTAAAGTAAGAACTGTCAAAAATTGTTATGATTGTTGTTTGGAAATAGAAAATAGGGAGCTAAATCTGGCGAATAAGGTGCGTGATGAAGCAATTCCAACTTTAATTCAAGAACTTTGCCCATCGCAATAGTAGCCGTATAAACTTGATGAACCAACAGTTGCTTTTTCGCCAAATGCTGCCTTTTTCTATAATTTCATCACCTAATCGCTGCAATAAATTGGCATAATATTCGCCGTTGATGGTTTTTGTAATAATAATAATAATAATAATCAATAAAAAAAAACAGACGCCATGACCTTGCCTGCAGATGAAACAGTCTTTGCTTCCTTTAAATACGATTCTCCCATTCCAGCCTACTGCTTTGACTATTACATTGTCTTAGGTGTGAAGTGAAGTGAACCCATGTCTCATCTATGGTTATAAATCGACGCAAAAATTCCGTTCTATTGGAAGCAAGCGCAGCATCCACCTTGCGCACAGCTTTCTCATTGTGAAATATTCGGTTAATGTACGATGTATATTACTTTTTGAAATACCTGTCACCTCGACGATCATTCAATACCATTTTGTGGACTTTCTTAATCATCTTTGGCATGGACACTTCAGTTGGTCGACCACTACGTTGTTCGTCTTGACAGCTCGTACGCCCTCGTTTGAACTTTGCTACCCAATATTTTACAGTCGTAAACGGAGAAGCAGGCTCGCCCAGAGTAGAATCTAGCTCTAGCTCTATTTTACTTTCCCGAAAAGCGGGATAAGTTGATATATAATATATGATAAGAGCTTGGGTAGTACAACACCCTTTTCGTAATAGACCACAGGCGAGCGAGATCTCTCCACCAGCGAAAAACTTGTTCACAAAGAACTAAAGCAAATTTGATAAATGATGCCTTTTTTGGATTTTCTAATATTTCTACCATTTATTCTTTAATTAAAAGCAATGTAGGGCGATTTTTGGTATTATTGACTAACCACGCCCATTAATAGGGCAACCTCTTAAAAATTTGTTGTTGAAAAAATATGGTATCGGTCGATAAATTATAATGGGAAGAAGCCATTTTTAGCACGCCCACTTATCTAACAATGAGTCTATGCATCGTCCGCGTCATTGTGTTGCATATATAAGCTTCGGTTCATTTGTCCCTTTTTTCACTTGCCCATCGAGCTCCCATAAAACAATTTAAATATTTTTGAGCAGTGATCAACTCGATAACATCGAAAACATTGAAAACAAAAAATTGTATTGAATTGAAAAAAATGTAAAAGAGTTCTTTCTTATTTAGCAGCAGCACATTAATAGGAAACAGAAGAAGAACTGTGCTCTAAGATAATTTCTGTACGGGTATTGTTCAAAATTTTGTTTTGATCCAAAGAAAAAAAAAGAGTTTTTGTCATACTTTTGCCAACATGTGTTGTTTTGTTATCTTTACCGCTGATGTATTTGCTGTTGATTATTTTTGGTTCGATGGTACATAATGAAAGACTATGACAACAATCATACATCATCTACATTGAAGAGCAAAAAAGGCACATCAAAGCAATAAATTTAAGCCTCATCTTGATGATTTTTTTCATCATTTTCCAATATACTAATGACTCCATAAATCTGATGGAAAATGTACTATCGATAATTCTTCAATACCGTACATTTGTTTAATGCAAATGTTGCATTAGTTGAGTGTTATCACGAATTTATCACGGTGCTATCACGGTTTTGGTCCATATTTCGTACATCAGTCCGATGCTAATTCTTCATTTACTTAATGCACGATAGTAATCACTACGATTATACCGTATGTAAACTATTATTTAATGTGATGTAAAAACAGCGAAAGTGGACCTGGTGGTAAACGAGGACAAAACAAAGTTATTGGTTTCAATGAAGAAAGAGTCTGCTCGTTGCTGTGTGAACGTTGACAACTATAATTTTGAAGTGATGGAAAAGTTCATCTACCTCGGTTCCGCTGTAAACAAAATGACTGATGTCAGCATGGAGATAAAGAGGAGAGTATTGCTTGCTAACAGATGCTACTATGGGCTAAGCAAGCAATTCAATGATAAAGCCCTCTCTCGACAAACAAAATCCGACTGTGCCAGACGTTGGTTCTACCTGTCTTGTTATGTGGCGCAGAGTCCTGGGTTATGATGCAAGCGGATGAATTAGTACTGGCAGTTTTCGAGAGGAAAATACTCTGGAAAATATACGGACTCATCATCGTTAACGGAGATTATCGGCCTCGTATGAACAATAAGCTGTGTGAGTTATATCCTGAAAACGACATGGTCAAACGAATTAATATACAGCGAGAGCGTTGGCTGGCTCATACCGTGCGGATGGACCTAAATGCTCCGGCACAGAAAGTTTTCAACAACGAACTCGATGGACGGCGCAGAAGAGGACGACCAAGACTCCGTTGGAAGGAGCAGCAAAAGCATATTAACAGTCCCAAAAAGGAAATAAATTAATAATAATAAACTAAGTTTCCTACAAAGTGCCTACAAAGAAAGTAATCTATTAAAAAAATAAAGTAATTCAAAATGGAGGCTTCAAATACTCAAGGCTTTTTTTTTTTTGCGAAATACAATGTTAGACATTTAGAATACTCTCACATAAAAGTACTTCTCCAACAAGGGGCTCAATTTGGGCATAATAAACTCTTTATTTCGAGAGGAACGTGTATAAATAAACATATTTGCAAGAAATTACGGACATTGGTTTTTGAAAATTTTGTAAAAAAAGGATCTGAATCGGACCGAACCCAAAGAATTTGGTACAAATGGAATTGTCCTCTTAAAGGCTAAACGAATTGTGGTCATGTTTTTTTTTTTTTTTTTTTTTTTTTTGTTCCTAGATTATACCTCAATGTAGTATAGTATATTAGGCAGTATTATAGTTTGTACTTTATTTACGGATTCCCCGAGCCGCATTTGAGACAATTATGCTTGTTGACATAACCACTGAGTGCTGGCTTCATTACTAAAGAAAATTTTGTTCGATTAAATCACCACTTTTTATTAATTTTCCAAACGACGACCTTCATACAATTACCGATCTTTATATATTATTGATTTCGATGTCAACAAATTGTCCTTAATCCGAATCTTGCTAAAGAAAATGTGATTCCCAGCATAGAGGATAGAATTCCGTAAACAGTTTAATGTCATTCTTATGTCGCTGCAGCATAGCAGGTATTTAACAGCTGACAGCCTTGCCAGACCGGTGGTTTTGAAACCACTAAATGGATGGAATATTTATGAGGCATGCCGAATCTCAGAAATACATTACTGTAAATAAGCTGTTACCATGCAACCGTAACGACGATCTTTATACTATTATCGATCTTTATTATTTCTTTATTATTTCGATGTCAAAAAATTGTCCTTAATCCGAATTCTGCTAAAGAAAATGTAATAGATGTAAATGTAATAAAGAAAATGTAATAGAGAATAGAATTCCGTAAACATTTTGATGTCATTCTTATGTCGCTGCAACGTATAATAAATAATTTGGATAATGAGAACAGTTCATTGTTCTCTAGATGGTGTTAATCACCTTAAGTTACTATGAACCAAACTTTGTTTCTGTTTCACATCCCTCGTAAAGTTATTTTAGTTGTATTCAGCAGAATTTTAGTGCTAAGAATTTGATACTTAGTTGTCTCAAATGTACTCGTATGACCGGGGTGGAAGGGTAAATGAACATCGGGACTGGCAAAAGCCTCATGTTCATAATTATATGTCGCTGGCTTGAGATGTTGGTCTACAAACCTGTGCGTTTTTTTTATTGTAGGTGTGCGAGTGCCTTAAAACTATGATTCTTAATTATTATAAATGATTTAGTATTCTTAAGTTGTTTGGTTGGCGGAGGGTTTTGTCTTCGTGTATTTTGATATCATTAGCAAAGTAGCCTCATAATTAAACATTCATATGAATTTTGATTTTTCTTTACAGTGGCCGTTCCTACAGCAAAGACAGCCAAAAGAGTTCGCAGAGCGACGTGAGTTTGGCAAGTGGCGTTGGCAGTGCGGGTGTCAGTGGTGGATCTCCAAAACTTTTGGCTAAAACTCCCATGAGTAAGTACAGTAGAGAATTTTAAAATCTAAACCTCTTAGCCGAATATATTTCTAATAGTCATTTTGTAGTTTTGTAAATGATTTTAGGGTAAACTTTAAAAATTAATTTGCATTCGGTTACATAATGATAATTCTGGGAAACAGTGATTTCGGCAGAAGTGTCAACGAATAGATTTAAAAAGCCTGAGTTCTCAACATTACAGCAACGACGTATAAATAGATTCACAAGTGATCGACATGTCCTTTACGATTTGCGTTTTGATTTCTTAATTGTTGTTTTCTACAACGAACGTTGTCATTTTGAAAATTTATGTATTTGTCGACCTTTACTAAACACAAAGAGCAGAACCAGCTTTAAAATAATAGATATGTTTGACAGCTGGTTCTATCGTTGTTCGCTCTATCCTTCCATAGATGAGATTATAGTGTTCAAATACTTGAAATTTTCAAAAAATCTGGTTTTGAGTTATACAAAAAATTACACTTTAAAAAAATCCACTTTTTGGATCACTTTTATGCAAATATTTAGTTTTTCAATCATCCTAAACAAACAAATTTACTTGCATCCCATTAATGAGATATGGAAGAGCTTCTCACATTTAGTGAGCTTGCACGCATTCTATTTTTAGACCCACTCAACGAGGTCTACAATTAAACGGCTATGCCGAACGTCGAAATGTTCGTCCGACACATTGAAGTGATCGCCGTTCAAATAGTGACAGCTGGCTGTATGCCGAGTTGAACCTACGACCATGTGAACGATAGTCGCCACGGTCGGTCACCAAAACAGCAAAAAACAAAAAAAAAAAAAATAGGCGAAACAATATATGAACTAGAAATGCAAATTTTTCGATTTCAAAAGTAAAGTTGAATAAAACAAACACAAAACTTTGATTTCGATGAAACTTCTATTTCATTAGAATATTTGGGGCTTGTCATTATGTACGAAATATAATGTGATTTCAATGACCGCCTCTAGATTGCTTACAGCAATGGATCCTTTTGAGGTTCCTCCAGCATCACTTTTCAAAAAAATACAGCCCAATGACACCTCCAGATTATATAGCACGCCAAACAGTCACTTTTTCTGGATGCAATGGCTTTCCCAATCAAAGGGAGCCCCATATTCGACAATTTTGCTTGTTACAGCTGAGAGAGAAATGAGCTTCATCACTAAAGTAAACTCTGTTCGATTGAAATCCCATGTTTGAATCGCCACTTTTGTAGTAAATTTTAACTAATTTTATGCGTTCCTCAGTTGTTAAACGACCCATATTTGTAAATGGCAAACCTTTCACTAAATAAATAACACTTCAGGTACTGACAGATATTTTACAGCTGATAGCCTTGCCAGACCGGCGGGTTTGAAACCATTAAATGTATAAACATGTATATATAAATATGCTGACATTTCAAACTGAAAAACAAACATTTACATCTAGTGTAGAGAGCTTGAACATTTGAGAAAATATTGACAAAGCCCCAAATTCTATCAAAGGTGGAGTTTTCAACTTTAAAAACGACTACATCAAACGTTCCTGGGAGCAGTTTGAGTAAGAAAATAAAATTAACAATTATAAAGTTTATAAGAATTTTGAAAAATTCCGCAATATTTATTTGCGTTGGGGTATATATTGCAGCCCAAGGGCTAATTCGAAATTCCTCAATTTTATAATAAGTTGTTTAACACGTCCATAACACGGAGGTAGTCATTTATACACAGTTTAATTGTTTACATAGATTTTTGTATTTAACGCATATTAGCGTATAAGTCTAATTTTACAAATTAATATTTCTTCATTCTTTGTTAATTTTCGCCATTTTGCTTTTTTCCCTGTTTCAGCAGCTTTCATTTTTGAGATTTAATTTAATTTCAGACAGATAGAGGGAAGCGCGTCGTTCTAGTTCTTAAATTGTTTTTATGGGAAAGCCATAATTATGGGCATAATTATTGAAAAATACTATAAAAAATATAAAATTTCATTAGGAAACCGGACTTAGGGTGGCTTTACATGTCTTCTTACCTGGCGATGACTTGAATTAATAAATTTTTTGCAAAATGTTTCAGAAATTGTAAACTCTAGATAAACGATCGACATGTATATTCAGTTTTGATCAGAAACGGAACGATACCACACAATTTTCGAATGAAAATGTGTAAACATTTTTACTATTTACAAACAGAAATGTACTTAAACATACGAGGTGTGTTCAAAAAATAAGGTGAATTCTAAAATTTCGCGGGCTACGTACATTCGATTTTCGATTATTATTTTTTTATGTTGGTACACTCGTCTCGAAGATATGTTGACGGTTATATCCATATAGCATGTTTAGTTTGTTTGCGAGAGGCATAAATGAGACAAGTGTTTTGCGTGTTCGGTGATTTTCTGCTATCGAAAAAAATTTATCAAAGAAGTTGCATCAAAATTTGTGTAAAAAATCAATCAAAAATGCTTGAAACGTTGACAGTGGCATACGATGAGAGTACTCTGAGTCAAAAAAATGTTTACAAGTGGTAAAACTCTTCACAGAAGGTCCAGAAGATGTAAATGACGACACTCGCTCTGGACGCAACAGCACATCAACAACCGACGAAAATGTTTGAGAAAGTGAAAGAAATTGTTATGGAGAATCGTCGAATCGTTCCAAAATTGCTGAATTTTTACCAAAAACAACGTTGCTTGAGCATCGCTCAGGAGTTCTTGAATGACGTCAACGATAATTCAGATTTGCTTAAAAGGGTCATAACCAAGGCCAAATCGTCCTAATGGAAGAGTCCAGGAGAGCCTAGACCAAAAAAAGCACGCCAAGGTTTAGCTCACTGTTTTCTTCGATTGCATCAGGATCTTGTAGTGCATCAGGAATTCGTATCACAAGGCCGTACGGTAAATAAGGAATATTACCTTGAAGTTATCCGCCGTTTGTGTGAAGTAATATGAAAAAAACGCCCGGAATTGTGGAAACAAAAATTCATGGCTTTTACATCACGATAATGCACCTGCTCACTCATCTTTGCTTGTGAGAGATTATTTGATCAAAAACAACATCGTTATCATGCCTCAGCCACCGTATTCACTAGATTTGGCGAACTTTGAAAATTCACCTTATTTTTTTAACACACTCGTATTGTTGTAAGTCCTCTAAAAGTATTCTCAAAGTCAGCAAAACTTTTTATTAAAAATTTTTGTTAAAAAAAAGAAAGCATTTCAGGTTGTTTTTGACTCTCTGGCAAATTAATAAATTTATAACACATTTGCGAAACCTGGTATCGAGAGCAATATCACAAGCTTGGTGGAATATGGTATCGTTTTCACAAATAACGATTTTAAAGTGTGATATCAAAACGATATAGTTAAATGTCGATATTAAAACTATATATAGTCATAGTTGTACAGTTGCCGTAAACGATGTCATAATTTTTGTATGTTATTGCTTTCGTTTCTTATTATTATTCTTATTCGAAAAGATCAACAACAATTAATATTACTGTTAAACTGTGTTCAATTATAATGAATTATGAATTTCAAGATAAAATATTTATAGAACTGGAGGAAATAAGTTTCAAATTTTTAAGAATTCTCGGTTTGATGGAAACCCTTTATGTAGGAGTATGTTCTTGCCACATGGCCCTTCGAGCCAAATCTTCATTTCTTTAAATCTAACACATAGAGATCATGCTGACAAGAAAAAAGATAATAAAAGCAGGCTTGATCAAAACTTCCTCAACAATGCCTTATCGTAGAAAGGTAATATCAGGAGATTGTGAATATTAATCAACTTCATGTTGCAATGTTGCAAGGTGGCCCGCCAATTACTTAAATATGGAATTATTAGATTTATTTTTTAAATTTACTTCATAATTAGAAATTTTTTTCAACTCAAACATGTCAATAATTTCCAGCGCCTTAAATTAGACAATCTAAACAATGCTTGTTCACAATAAATACAGTTTGAAAAGCGTTGATCTCAGATTTGGGTACGGCTAAGTAATTGTTATTCGCAGCATATCTTCAGGCTGTATATGCTAACCTATGTTGTTGTAAACATGTTGTGTGGTTTGTTTATAAACAAAATGTACACGTTGACACAGAGAGCAATCGGTGATGATCACAAAGAGAATTCCTTGGCGCTTCATCCAAAAAAACCGGCTTTTTGTGAAGCATGCGAAAGAGTGTTTCCATTCATTCGCCTTTGTTTTGTCCCCTGTTTCGTTGTTGGCGAAAGAGAATGTCTATCTGTTGGATACTTCGTTCACAAGATACAAAGATACTCGTTGTGTGTCTGGTCAGATATCGCCGTGCACTGTCTGTATTCTTCAGTTGTGCTTTTACGATTCAATCAACAACAGTTTGAGGTTGTTGACGGTTCTGTAAAGTCAAGTTTCCTGTGCGTTCTGTCACAGTTGGATAAGTTAACGCAATGACATTTCATGGACGCAGCGCGTTATAAGAAATCTATAAAAAAAAATAGTTACAGCGTATATAAAAACCGTTAAATTATAAAAAATGTATAAATAAAGAAATCCTACAAAAAGAAAAATCACAGTGAACACTACAGAAGAAGTTTAAATTGGAAAATTGTTCTATAAATTGGTCATTTATAAATAAATTGAAGAGAATAAACAGCCGGCTATTCAAAAGAAACGCTCAGATATGATGTATTTAAATTGAAATTGAAAAAAGCTCCAAAATCGTATGTAAATCGTGTGTGAAAGTGCTGAAGTGGTCCATGTGAAATTTTCCATGAATTTATATTTCGAACGGTAATTTGGTTAGAATCATCGTTTTGTTCTTGCTGTTATTATTGTTGTTGTTGTTGCTGCAGTTGTGTATTTTGTTATTCATGCCTTAGATCACTTTTAAGCTGATCATGAAAAGAATGATTAAGAAAGGTGTTTGCTCGGGGCATTATTGCTGCTTTAAATTCGCAGAAATTTGTTGTTCATTGCCAGAGATGGGAATTGAAAGGCGAAACTAATGTGGGAACATGTAGACTGAGCGTTGAGGCGAAACATTCGGAGAAAAAAATTAACACATCTTCATGCTGCTGCTTTTCAAATTCATTGCAAATTTGAGGGGAAAAGATAGATGTTTTAATGCCATCATCCCGTATGATTTAATCATCGCTTCAAATTTGCAAATTAGTAAAATGTTTAATTCTATGGAAGACCGTCTGCAATTTAATACATTGAAAAAATTAATTAAATTATCTATGCAAAATCTTTGTCATTCAAATAACCTTATATAACAAATTTAAGCTACGTGTTTTTTTTTTTTTTTGCTACAAATTCTCTTTAAAAGAAAATTTGTAATTTTAGATGTGCTAAATACTACGATCAGGGGAATAATTTCAGATGTCCCAAAATTAGTGTCACAATTTTTTATACCTGTTTAGGACAAATAGCTCACAAAGCAAATTTTGCATAGTTTTTTTAAGGGAAATTTGTAATTTTAGACGTGTCAAATATTATGATCAAGGAAATAACATTACTTTTCATTAACCTGCTTTAGTTAATGAGATATCCCAAAATAAATATCACAATTTTTGATATCTTTTTACAGCAGATATGTAAAAACTAAGCTCACAAAACTAATTTCGCTTAATTTCTCTTTAAAGGAAAATTTGTAATTTTGGACATGCTAAATCCTACGATCAGGGGGATAAGTTCACATAATCTTTATTTAATGAGATATCCCAAAATAAATGTCACATTTTTTGATACCTGTTTAGGACAAATATGTAAAAACTAAGCTCACAAAACAAATTTTGCATAGTTTCTCTTTAAAACAAAATTTGTAATTTTAGACGCGTTAAATATTATGATCAGGGAAATAACATTACTTCTTTCAGATAAGCTTTAGTTAATGAGATATCCCAAAATAAATATCACAATTTTTGATATTTTTTTACAGTAGATATGTAAAAACTAAGCTCACAAAACTAATTTCGCTTAATTTATCTTTAAAGGAAAATTTGTAATTTTGGACATGTTAAATCCTACGATCAGGGAAATAACATTAATTTTCACAACTATGCTTTAGTTAATGAGATATCCCAAAATAAATATTCCAATAAAAAACAATCTTTTTGATATCTTTTTAGAGAACGTATAATATACTGAGTTATGCATTTTTCGGTTTCAACAGTAAAGTAAAATAAAACACACATAAACCTACGATTTTGAAGAAACTTTTGCTTCATTATAATTTAATTTAAGTTTAAATAACCACCTCTAATTAAACTAATTTAATTTATAATTTAAATAATTTATAATTTAAGCAACCACCTCTAGATTGATTGCATTAGTGGAACCTTTCCAAGTAGTTTTCGACCACTTATTTTTGACGAATGTTGGTCTTCAAATGCTCCAACATTTGGTGATTATTCGTGTAAAGACGGTCTTTGACATAGCCACACAAAAAAATCTAACTGCGTCAAATCGCATGATCTTGATGGCTAATTGACGTCGCCAAAATGAGAAATTACGCTTTCTGCAAATTTCTCATGTAGTAAAGCCATAATCGGTAGTGTTGTGTGGCTCGTGGCACCTTCATGTTGAAACCACATATCGTCCATTTCATAATCTTCAATTGCAAGCCAAAAAAGTCGGCTATCTTACGACCATATCGCTCTGAATTGAAATTCGGATAATCCGCCACACTTTCAATAACAGAAGCAAGCGATATTATCGGCAGTGCCTACGTTGCGTTGACGCACAGGCCTGATCACATCTGTAACGCTTCCAGTCTCTTCAAATGTCTTTATAATCTTACCAATTCCTTGCACAGTAAATCGATTATGACGACTATAATCACCCCGTAATGCACGAAAAGTGCCCACGTTAGAATCACCACCACTTTTGTAGTAAGTTTTAACTATTTTTATGCATTCTTCAGCTGTTAAACGATTCATATTCGCAAATTTCAAACTTCTAACTAAATAAATAACACTTCAGATGGCAGGCATTTAACAGCTGACAGCCTTGCTAGACTGGCGGTTTTGAAACCACTAAGTGGATTACAGGGTTACAGGGTTGTAACATTATTATATAACATAATGGTTCATTTAAAAATATTTGTCATCTTCAAAAATAAATGATAGCATATCTATTTATTTACTAAAATTTAAAGATAATAATTGTCAAGTGTGACAGACTGTGGCGCGATGCTTAGCACATGCGGCTATCGTTCGCATGATCCTGGGTTCAATCCTGCATACATCTATCTATCATTGTGTAAACGGCAGTCACCTTGTTGTGTTTGATGAACAATTTGAGTAGTCGAGTAATCGATAAGTTTGGTTAATGCTTCTCAAACTGTAACGTTCGTCGTTAAACTGTAGGTTTAGTTGAATGAATCTAAAAATAGAATGCGTGTAAGATCACTGGGTGTGGGAATCTCTGCCATATCTCATTCATGGGATGCAAGGGAATTTGCATTTGTTGTTTAATTGCCAAATTGTTTTTTTTTTTTTTTAAATTTCTCTATGTCTTCATAAACTGGAGGTGACCCAAAGACCCAAAGACTAATGCCGTTTCTAGAATTATCGTTCATGAATTACGCAAAACTGCAGACAGTCCCGCGGCTCTAAAAATGTTTTTCCCGGTTTAATCGTTACGAATGGAATTACGCAAAACTGTAGACCATCCCGCGGCTCTAAAAATGTCTTTCCCGGTTTAATCATTACGTATGAAATTTTTAAGTTCGTTTTAAAGTTTGGATATATTTATTTCCATATTTGGTATATTAAATAAAACATTTGTTTTAAATCTCCTGCCCACTGTTATTCCGAAATTGATTGTCGTTGTTTTTACCAAAATATACAAGGCTTTGTTCATGAGATGTGGTGACTTGAACATGAGTTATTTGACAGGAATATATAAAGCTTCTCATCTTTAATTCTTGATATTGATTAGCCAATTCGAATTTGCACCTAAGCGGTAGAAATTTATAGTAATACGTTCCATTAGACTATGCAGATCGAAAAAAAATTTGTAATTCGGAGCTGTCGGATTCGAACATACGGCAAAAGTAATGCAGAGAGCTTTTGCAGCATGTTCGAATCCGACAACTCTGTATTACAAACCTACTTAGTAGGTTTTGTTGTTGCTTAATCGAATATAACGATTTATGTACTCATTTTTGACATGTGCACAGTGCACATTGCATTTCTGCATTTTTTTTTTTATAAATTTGAACTTGAACGATTAATTCCTTTGCAATTCTATGAAATGGCCATCCGAATTCTTATAACAAATATTTATCGCTTTTGTAGTTATGCAAACTTGTTATCTTTTACTCACTTCCGCTATTGAGCTTTTGTTGATGAGCCCCTTGTCAGCCAACCAACCAACAAGACTCATAAAAATATTTTTTTAATTCTCAAGCAAAACTTCTAAAATGTGAGCAAAATTGATCGAAACCCATAACAACTGAAATCCATCCAGAAGTGAAGTCGTTATCATCGCCATTATCGACGTCGTCGTTGTCGTCGTTGTCATCGTTAGCCTCCCTCTTCGCTGATTGCGGTTGAAGATTACCTGAAAGTTGAAACAGGTATTTCATAGCTTTACTAACGTTGCAGTTGTAGTTGTTGTCATTGTAATTTATATCTTTCGTTTCTCGTTGTTAACACTGGTCTTGATGTTGTTGTTATCGTTGCCGTCGCCGTCGTCGTCATCGTCATCTTTGTTGTTGCTGTTGCTACCATTTATCTTGTTGCAAACTTCAATGAACTTGTTTCGTTTTGTTGCATTTTCGCTGTTGCACATGACATTTGCGGTTTTACCTTTTTGGTAGGCCTCCGCCCGTGTTCAACTTCTAAATTCCTTGTACGAGATGCGTCCGTTGCCTCATCCAAGTATGCGCGTCTTCTCCATTGTCCATTCTTTACTCGAGGCACTCTCTTTTGTCGCCGTATTCTTTAAAGCACTGCCATTGATTATTCATGTTGCATGTTGGTGACACTGCTGTTGTTGTTGTTGCTGCTGCTGCTAATGTTGTTGTTGTTGACAGTGGTGGGGTTTGAAGGGCACAGAATTTATTGTCATTGTTAGTACTGTTACCGCGGCTAATTCTGAATGTCAGATACACTAAAGTGGTTTCGTTATTGTTTCATTGATTTCGATATTCTGGGCATGCGCGACGCTCGCTAAGACAAACGTAGAATTTTAATACAAAATTTAGAAAAAAAAAATCATAAATTTAATCCTCAAACAAGTTAAAAATTACACAAATTTATTGTTTTGCGTAAAGAATCCGTGGAATGGAATGATGCTTTAATAATACAGAACGATTGGTATCCATTTTCTATAAAACGCCATGGAATTTTATTATAAACTTTTGGAAACAGCTTTTTGAACTTGTAATGCTTGTACTACGGATTCGAAATTATGGCTAAGATTATGAAAACTCACTCTTTATATTGACATTTCTGCTTTTAGACTTTCTGAATGGATTTCATCGTTTAGGAAAGACCCAAATTCTAGTTTGGTAAGATTTTTCTGACGATTAATACTCAAAATTGTCTCAATATCAATCGGGCCGATAGCTACTCATAAAATAGAGGTTTTTTCCATTCAGTGCTTTCAAGACTGCCGGCTTGACAAGGCTATCAACTGGTTACTGCCTGCCATCTGAAGTGTTATTTATTCGGTGAAGAATTGGCCATTTACGAATATGACTAGTTTAACAAACAAAGAACGCGTGAAAATAGTTAAAACTTACTACAAAAGTGATGATTCAAACGTGGGTACTTTTCGTGCATTACGGGATGATTATGGCCATCATAATCAACCTACTGATTAAGATTTTAAAGAAATTTGAAGAGACTGAAAACTTTACAGATGTGGTCAGGCCTATGCATTGTCGCAACTTATACCGAAAATATCTCTTGTGTTGGTGAAATTGTGGCAGACAAACCGAATTTCAATTCAGAGAGCAATGGCCGTATGATAACCGACTTTTTTTTTGCCTGCAATTGAAAATTATAAAATGGATATGTGGTTTCAACAGAACGATGCCACGAGCCACATAACGCGACCAATTTTGGCGTTATTACAGAAAGCGTAATTTCACGTTTTGGCGATTTGACGCCTTTAGACGTTTTTGCTGGGCTACGTTAAATATTGTGTTAACGCAGATAATGCCCAAACGTTGGAGCATTTAAAAACAAAAATTCGCCGCCCGTAATGTGCGAAAATTTGGGCGAAAACTAACTGAAAAGGATCCACTACTGCAATCAACCCAGAGGCGGTCTTTAAAATGACATATATCCTACAGCATAGTGTGCCAACTATTGTGCCCCGGGTTGAGACAAACAAAAAGCAATTTCCCTGCAAGTATTACAACAATTTGGATTAGAAAAATAATTAAATTAACTGTATTAACTGTCGAAATTCTGTAAATCGTACATCAAGAAGATTAGTTTGTTACTTTTAGATAGCAAAACAGGTGCATGGAGATTAACTTGGACCAGGGTAATAACTTCGCGAAATTTGTTTTCAATAGAAGCAAAATGGACTATACCAAAATAGTGACTACCAGTTTAAGGTTTTTGTGCATAACTGGAAATATAATTCGGAATCCAGGACTTACTGGTTGAATGAGGGGTTGATATATATTTAAATTACTCGGAATTATAATTCAAAGACTTTATATTCATAACTGATTAGATATTGGCACTGAGCGATGTTACTGCAGCCTTCTCAGGCATCGAATATGTATATGTCAGCAAAAGTGGGTCTGGCGGTAAACGAGGGAGGACAAAAATTAATGATTCGATGGGCAAAGTGTGCACACGTTCCATTGATAACTATAACATTGAAGTGGTGGATGAATTCATCTACTTTAGCTCCAGTAAAACTGACGATGTTAGCCTGGAATTGTATTTGATTGCAAACCAAACTGTATCAGACACTAATCGCACCTGTCTTGTACATCACAGCATTCAAGGTTACGACATTAGTGAATAAATAAATTCTGGGAGTTTTTAAAATAAAATTACTTTGAAAATCATATGGATTCATTATTTTTAACCGATCGTATGAATTATGAGCCGTATACCGATAATGGTGTGACCTAGTGCACCACAATACAGCGATTGGGTTGTTTGGCTCATGTCCTTGGAATAGGATCATGCTTTTGAAATACGTAGTGTGATGAATTACGATCAAAGACCTAAGCGATTGCAACTCTTTTCTACATGTAGCGTACAACATAATTAATTATGTCTATTCAATTTACCACTAGGTAAGCATATTGGGTTAAATTTAAAATTTAGCCGATCTAAATTATTTCGATCTGTTCATATAGCAAATTATACCAGTATACCAACTTCGAATTTTAGGTGTCAAGTTGCTGTTTAGCTAAACCGGCCATTTCAGATGCGAAGTGCCAGAAGGAGCAAAGTTGTTCTGTTCATTTTAATTCAATTTCCAGTTTAAACATCTAGGGAAATTTTTGTATAGGATTGGATAAACAGGGATGACATACAAACTGGAATGAATGAACAATTTTTAAAAATTCTGAAACAAAACTTACTTAAGAAATATAGAGTACACGACGTTGCCATGACATGACCTAACACATAAAGTGTTACACCTTTCTCTACTCATATAAATGGGACTTTGAAGGGCTTCTCACAATTAGTGAGCTGAAACATGTTTCCATTCTTAGACCCATTAAACGGAGCTTAGTGTCATGAATGACAATTCCGAACACCAGTTTGAGAGTTTTTACTATATTTTTTGATTATTCAACTATTCGAAACGTTCTCTTGTAGATCGAGGTGACTACCGTAAGGGGTAAATGTACAAGAGGATGAATCACTAAATTAGTGTATTTTTTATAGCGAGAGGACAGTGTTCGAAATCGCTAGTAAAATGTAACCGCTGCCATATTCGCATTTAGTTTCAACAGCTTTCTACATAGGTTATACGCACGTAACAATAACGCAAATATGCCAAGAGAGATTTGTTCGAAAGACTGCGGCTACATTTGCGCTCTCCTGTATTAACTCTCCGACTACCGCTTAACGAGTATATATGTATATGCACATATATGCAAAGTGATTAATGCACAAGAGGACAAATTACTAAATTAGTCTATTTATTGTTACGAGAGGATAGTTTATTGATCGGTAGCATCACGTAACCGCTGCTATATTTGCATTTAGTTTCAACAGCCTTCCTCATAATTTACACATTCGTGGCAACAAATCAATTGTGCCAAGAAAGATTTACTCGAAAGACAGCGGCTACATTTGCGCTCTTCTACATTTACTCTCCAACTGCCAATTACAGAATATATGTATATGTACATGTAAATACAAAATGAGTAAATGCACAAAACGGCAAATCACTCAATTGGTGTATTTATTTTTATGAGAGGATAGTTTACTGATTGCTGGCAACATGTACATATTTGCGTATTTGGCTTCAACAGCCTTCCTTAAAACTTACACGTTCGTAACAATAACTTAAATGTGCCAGGAGAAATTTACGAAAAAGACAGCGGCTACATTTGCACTCCGTTACATTTACTCTCCTTGGTATATACCTATATTAGTTATTTTTTGTGTTAAAATATTAGAATACTTAAGTGATTATTTCTCCTGCATATTTGGACGATATTTTTTTAAAAATCTAAAGAACTACATATTCAAAAATCTATACTCTATACCAACTGCTGCCCTTTTTGTGGAATCAATATAAAAACTGTTACTAATAAATTTCAACAAAAATTAACAAATTCGTCATCTTTTTATAGACTGACAATTAGTACGATTACGACATTGGCGGATTACATATCCATGTGCTAACAATCATTCCGAAATTCTGTCATTTACAAACAATTCAATGAGATTATATAGTTCTGTTCGTTTTTGAGTCGGTTATCGACCTTCCATGTAATATGCTTTTACTTTTTTAAGCAGTTTAATATCGCTTACAATATAATTCACAAACTTGCGAAACTGATTATATTGACGCAGCTGGTTGGATGGATAGTTATTTTCGTATTCGCCTAAATATCATATTCAGCGTCCTTAGTTGTTTTGTGCTCTCTCGACCATCATCGCCATATTAAGGTTTTATAACTTCACAAAACAATTGAGAAGTTTTGCCCACCGATACGAAAATGTCCTCAACGAAGATCACAAATCAAACTTAACTCAATTATCGCAAGTTCTTGTCTATGCATGTGTTCATCGGACACAATTTCACAGAAGTTGTTGTTGGCACAAATGCTAAGCAACGTAACTTAATGAAAAGCTAGACTGTGTAGCTTCCGTGAATTATGTTCGTTTTTGAATTTATTATCGGTCTTCAATGTAATATGTTTTTAGTTTTTAATCTGATTTAAGATATATAGGTATAATTCAAAATCCGTATAAAGAACTAGAAACATTATATCTGTGGTCACAACCCGTAACAGCCTAATTCGAGTTAGGACACAATTGAGTTATTAGCACCATCGTATTCAGCGTATCTAAATTTATTTGCTCTAAATTTTTCATGTTTGTATCTCTTCTAGGAAGGCAATTAATCCTAAAAAAACCTAACAGCTTAAGTTATTTTTCTAAATAACTGTTTCGGCATAACTGCCTAAGTCAATTTAGGATTACAACAAATATAAACATTATTTTTTCATCATTGCCTAAATCAACTTAAGTCGTTAATCCAAAAAAATAAAGAAACAATTTTATTTTCCTAACTTGAGTTAAGCTCTTATTCCGAATTACAATTTCGTTTTTTGATAAACATAAATTGAGTTAAGGTCTTTCTCCAAACTTAAAATTTTTTATTTAATCTGGAATAATAGCTTAACTCAACTTGAACTTTTTGACATTCTTTCGTTCAACAATTCATAATAGCCTAAGTGTCTTTTTCGATAATATCTTTTGACTGCGAGAATAAACAACTATTTTTTGTTAACAACTAAGTAAAGAAATTCGTTTCCTTGGAATCTGTAGCAAAGTTTTCCAAAAAACACCTTCTGATTTTCAGTGAAGATTCAAAACTTTAAACTCCTGTACTGAAAATATTGAAAAACAGACTTAGGCTGTTATGGGTTGTGACCACAGATATAGTTCCGAATAAATTTGGGGTCAATATTTTAATAATTTTTATAATTATTTTGGAAATTTGTTCACATGTCCACAGGCTTTGTAATAATTACAATTTAAAAAAAAAGCAAAAAAAAATTTAGAATAAAGTTCTTATTTGTAATTTTCTCTGAAGATATTGTAGCAACATTATTGACGTTGTCAGCGAATTTGTGTATTGTTTCTATGATCACTATTATTATTATTAAATGGAAAAAATCGCCTATGTCTGTTAGTCCCTTGAATCATGTAAGCTCCGAATGTATTTATATGCTCAAAGCGGTCCACATTGAAAGGCAGGCAAAGATGTTGTGTTATAACAAGTTTGCCATGCAATACATTTTCAGATAGTCTCTTCTGCAGACTATTCTTTTAATTTGGGCCACTGCTTATTGTGCTCCATGGTCAGTATAGTAAGAATCTACGTTACAATTGAGTTTGAATTGGGGTTTTTTTTTTTGTTAATTATAACGGACTAATATGATCACTTTTAGAAATTTCTTAAAATATATGTCCACTAACAGTTTTTTGTTATATTTCCCATAATTTTAGAGTCAATTCAGCTGCGTAGTAAGACATTTCTTTAATTTCAAGTTAACCAAGTCACTTAGTCGCAATTTTTGTTTATAATCCAATTGCTTGCACCTTCACTCCCCACATCTCTAAGTGGAACTGTGTGAGACTGTCCATTTGACCGAGGACTATTATATGCCAGTTACGACGCTTTCATTACCTCGGGGTAAATTTAGCTGGATTCTAATGTGCTAAGTAGAAAATCGCCTCCAATTTATTTTAGTTTGTAGAAACTAAATGTTCAGCAGCAGTAAGTCGCCTCTATAGGTTGTCACAGTGACGAGTGTTTTGTTTTTGGTCCAGTGCAGTTGTAATTGTAGTGGTGGTTCACATTATACCAGTTATTCTCATGGTTGTTTAAATTCTCGAGTTTTCGTTTCGTGAGCTAAGTATGTGACATTCCTATTCCATTCTGATTTGTGTGTGTGTTACTGGGTCCAAGCTTGTAAGATCTGTGTTTGTGAGTGTTAATTCGTCGTTCCATGAACGTTTATTGTTTACAATGATTTTTTTTTAAATGTTTGTCAAAGTTGAGTGCATGTGATAATTGTAGTTTATGTTTTTTTTTTGTACTATAACGTACATTGCTGTTGCTGCGGTAATTTCAGATGGCAGTGTTGAACAAACGGCCTTCAGTTATAGCCACGCGTTGGACAGTGGGGCAAAGCTATCCGAGTGATGGGTTGGATTTGAATTTTGAAGTTCTTTGAGGCGACAAATTTTTGTGATTAGTATGAGAAAATCGATTGCGTTATATTCGCAAAGTTTAGAGTAATTTTTCTTTTAGTTACAAATATTTCAAAGTATAACATGTATTTTGCCAGAGATAAGAACTTTATTATCAAGAAATTAATCTTCGACTTTTCTTTATACAAATTAATACTAAGATATAGTCTTTTTAGAGTTTTAGAGGTTCCAATGGCCAATTTTTTTCACTTTTATTTTTATTTCAAGATTTCTAAGAAACATATAACTAATGTCCGACAGAAAACTATTTTTCGGGCCGATGCTGAAGCTGTATTTCGGTCAAATGTTCTATTTTCTAAACAATCTGCGCCATAAAACTATTAATGAGTGTTAAACTTTTGTTGGCATGTACTTTTATGATTTCAAGTTCGTTTCAGTTTCAAGATCGTTTTTCTGTTAGCAATTATTTGTTAATGCTAATAGAATAGAATTAAAAAAATTTGTGCTTTCTCGAACATTATCACAAAACAACTGAGAAGTTTTACCCATCGGTACGAACATATTTTCAACGAAGAGCACAAGTCAAATATATGAGTAAATTTTATTATATACAGGGTGGGCCATAAGGGTGTTGGCGGTTTAAATATTCAATTTCTCGGTAACGCGCGGCGCGGGGTGGCGGGGGGATCTGTTGTTCGCTGCGCCGCTTCCTGGAAATTTAGTCGCCATGGAGCCGTACACGGGAGTGCAGCGTGCATTTTGTGGACGTATTACGAAAACAATAAATCAGTGATTACTGCACGACGTTTGTATCGGCATGAACACGGTTTACACGATTTAAGTGAAGTTTCAAGCACCAATGTGATACGAAAATGGATCAGAATGTTCGAAACAACCGGCTCAACAGTACCAATTACGGTTTGTGTTCGCCCAGTTTCTGCAAGATCAGCCGACATTGTGGAGCGTGTTCGTGTTTCAGTTCACGACGGTTAGAGCGAACAATTATTGCAACATGCTAGCAGACTTTTTGGTGCCAGCTTTGCAAGAACTTCAAGGCAATACCTCGAGGATGTGGTTTCAACAGGATGGGGCCACATGCCATACGGCTAGGGCATCCATGGAGCTGCTGAAAAATGTTTTTCCTGGAAAACTCATTTCGAAAAGGGGAGATATAGAATGGCCCCCACGTAGCCCCGATCTCTCCCCATGCGATTATTTTCTATGGGGCTACCTCAAATCGGTAGTCTACGAGAATAATCCGACCAATTTACAGTAGTTGAGGAGAAACATTATTCAGGAAAGTAACAATATACCGAGAACAACTTTTCAACGAGTTTTCCAAAATTTGCGACTTCGGTTCCAAGAGTGTCAAGCAGCCGAGGGAAGCCATTTGGATAACATTATTTTTAAGTCTTAAAAATTCCTATGATTCTACTTTTTAAAAATACAAATATATTTTTTTTATGTTTCGTTGTTTTTTTTTTAATTGAATATTTAAACCGCCAACACCCTTATGGCCCACCCTGTATGTAGTTACATGTAATTTTATCATAATTGTGCTTATAAAGAACAACATTTTAACTTAGAATTTATCGTTTTGAGATACTAAGTGTCTTTCATAAAATCGCTATTATCGGCATTTGTTATAACTTTTGGTATATACGGAATTATGAAATTGCACTTAGGCAAAAACATCTTCTTTAATGACATTAACGATAATAATAAAATACAAATTCTTGTTTATATCAGTATAATACAGATATTATGTAATTTATAAAAAAAACGCTATTGTGAAAAATTGCTATAATTTATGAACTACATCGAAATTTCCGACGGGGATTAGATGTAAATATGCATATGCATATAAGCACAATACTAAAAACAAATAAATCCAATTTTGTCTTAACTTCAATTAAGTCGTTTTTCCTTTCAAGCAAAGATATAATGTTAGATAGATTAATCCTAATATTTGAGTATTGTTCTCCAATGTTTGTTTTATGCACACTTTCCACTGCTATTTTGATCTGATATCTTTTTTTTTCTGATGAAATTATTTTTACAAATTTTATTTATTAAAGTTATCAAAAAAATGTTAATATTTGATCGAAAGCGAAACCAAGGCAGTTTTATCGGTCGGATGCTGTATGTAATAGTGCAATCAGTTATTTTTGTCATTGTTTCCATTCTAAAAGTCAATGCCTTTTTTCGCTTTCGCAAAAACTACTTTATTTCGGAATGATTCGAATTCTGTAGCCAAAATTGTTTGTATTTGATATTGTTGGATCCCGACAAGTGCTAGCCAGAACTCATCGGTATCAAAATTCTCAACTGTTTCACAGTGCTTATATTATACTTGAAAAGTATACCTATTCGATAAATTCGTCTTCCTTACAAACAAGCGAAAAATCGTCTACTCTCGCATGCCCTACATGATGCCCACTGTGCAGCAATGTCAGGTTTCGTGCGGGCAACCATGAAACCATAAGTTAGCCAGCAAAGTGCGTGTATCTCGGAACTTAACAAAGACGAAAAAAAGAAAAACGGAAGTAGTACTTTCCCCACTAAAACCTTTAACAACAAATGTGCGCACAGGTAAACGTTGATACCACACGATTACATACATATAAAGTTGCATTTCTTTAAATATCAAAATCCAAACCCAACGACGAAACTAATATCAATTTCATTCAAATACAACAAGTGAAAAAAACGCTCTTAAATCATCAACTGCGCGTTATGGCAAATGAATTGTTTGTATCTCTGATACAAAGGAAGGCACTTTAGTTACATTTCTTGCTTTGGTTCAATGATCAAAGGCAAAAGCAAGAGAATTATATATCATTTTGTTGTTCCTTTTGTTATGTATGTCTCTACCAACAAATGTAATAGTATACATATGTATTTTGTAGGCACATACAAATATGGATGATACAACTGTGTTCTTTCTGTTACATATTCAGACTGTGCTCCATAATCTCAAATGTGGAAAGAAAACTCATTGCTATGAAAATGGAAATGAAAATAAAAATTATAGACTCTGCAAAATTATACGATCTGCCAGAGACGATGACGGACACGGAGACAGAGACGAGAAAAACGCAAAATCAAAATCGACAATAACAGCTCAACTCACAATCCACCGAAGCCAACTCTGATTATTGGTCCGGTGAAAGTCTTTTGTTTTTGCTTAGGCTTTTCATCATTATTGTCCATGTTGGTTTTTGGCGGCATTATTGGAGGTTGGAGTGTCATTCCGTGGTCGATCCCATTTACTTCGGAACGATGGTCATATGTGCAAGTATAGTGCGACAGATTCGCTCCTCGCTCAATCTCGGAAGAGTTTTATTTTAAGCTATGACTTCTCAGATGACTTCGTATTCATATTTTCCCCTTTTCAGGCGGACCTTTTAATTCGTCTTCGTTGGAATTATTGTAGTTTAGTCAAAGTCAAATACAAGTTTTATTTATTGTCACATTGTGGAGAAACGACAACCACGATTTATGAAATTCTTTTCTGCTGTTCTTAAGTGGTAAAGAATATGGCGCAGTATGGATTCGAAGTATGAATTCAAGTTTTCAAAAAAGTATTGCCTTCTTCTGACTTGCGAATTTTTTCTTATTCTAACAACGTTTCCGGGCCGAAAGTTGTAAACCATTTTGCACAATAAGCTTTCCTTTGAAATTCTTATGTGGTTGTTATGCCTCCAGAAATTTCTTTAACACATCAAAATTAAATAAGTTTAATAAGTAAGAGAAAACTCTCATTTATTGGGACTTAATTCAATGTAATTTACTTTTGTATTTTATTGTATTCTAATTCGATTTTTATATTTACAGCAGGGAAGTCAATAATGAGTTGAGATTATTTTAAATATTATTTATGGCATTCTTATAACATTGGTTAAATTTGTTATTCAGGTCATTTAAAATGTATTTTTGGTCATTTTAAGCTATTAATCTAATATTAAAACGAAATGAAATGACATGAAATGGAACGAAATGAAATGAAACGAGACGAAACGAAATGATATGAAATGAAATGAAATGAAATGAAATGAAATGAAATGAAATGAAATGAACTGAACTGAACTGAACTGAACTGAACTGAACTGAACTGAACTG
>JAHXMU010000755.1:285683-297451 GCA_019455685.1 Philornis downsi
ACTGAACTGAACTGAACTGAACTGAACTGAACTGAACTGAACTGAACCGAACTGAACTGAACTGAACTGAAATGAAATGAAATGAAACGAAATGAGATGAAATGAAATGAAACGAAACGAAATGAAATGAAATGAAATGAAATGAAATGAAATAAAATTAAATTAAATTAAATTAAATTAAATGAAATGAAATGAAATGAAATTAAATTAAATTAAATTAAATTATGAAAAAATGAAATGAAATGAAGTGAGATAAAGTGAAAATTAATTAAACTAAATTTGGCTAAATTTTGCTAAATTAAATTAAATTAAATTAAATTGAAATGAATTAAATTAAAATTAAATAAATCAAATTAGAATTAATTAAACTAACTTAAATTAAATTAAATAAAAGTAATCAAATTAATTAAATTAAAATTAATTAAATTTAACCCAATTTAATTTTATTTCAATTAATTTCAATTATCTAAATTAATTTGAATTAATTAAATTATGTTTAATTTCATTTCATTTAATTAAATTAAATTTAATTTAATTCCATTTAATTTGTATATTAAAAAAACGCAACCAATAATTCTATTCATATTTCCAATTTGTATTATTTTTTTAACAACGGTGTTAGAACAATATAATGGAAACTTGCGACAAGATTACGGATGATTCTTGACGCAGCACAGTTAATGTGGAATTCAATTCAATTGCATTGAATAGGCGCATAAGAGCCGGAATAAACAGTTCATTGTGATTTATCAACGAAGTACCGTTTCGGCTTGTGCTTCAAAATGTAAACTGTAACAGTTTGTGCTTTAAAAACATATTCTTGACTGTAGGGTTTGATCAGGCTTATGGGTTTTGTTCTTTATCCTCCGTAGTCAAGAATAAAAACAAAAAACTAAATAAGAATATGTACGAACTACTCTATTTTAGATAACAATGTTGAAAGAGTTTGAACTACGACCTACAACTACGAATATGTCCGAAATGTTTTTATTTTGTTGCTTAATTTTTTTTTCGACTCACTGGATTTTGTTAAGTTTTCTCCGTAATGGATATGTTTTGATTTCAATAAATCAAAATTGTCCATGTCACTTCTAATTTCCTTTAATACACTGAATAAAAATTGTACTGGTTCAGAATTACATACAATACTATCATTTGTAAAAAATTATTATAGTTGGGGATATGCGATTAATCGGTTAATCAAACTTTGTGACTAATCCATATTAAACAATTAATTGATTGATTTGGATTTTGATTAATCGGGTTGGTTGATCAATCAATTTATTGTACAGGATGGCGCACCAATTTTGCTAAATTCAAATTCAAATAAATTCAAATAATTTTTTTAATCAATGTATTTCACTTACGTTTTTTTATTGTATAGAAAATCCAATTTTATTATATATAACTGATTTGTTTTGAAGATAATAGGTCATAAATGACCTCCATGCTCATTATTCTTATGCGACAACTGATCAGAAAATTATTCACTTCGTCCTGAAGGGTTGAAGTCGGGATTGCCTCAATTATTGTTTTAATGGACAGTTTCAATTCAGGAAAATTTCTTGGTTTTGTTTTGTACAACTCTTGCTTGACATAACCCCCTAAAAAAAGTGTGGTGCAGTCAGGTCAGGTGACCTTGGGGGCCAACGGAAAGTGGAGTTTCTGGATATTAATTTGTTTAGAAATTTTCGTTGGAGCTCCGCCATAACCAGTCTGGCTATGTGTTCAATTGCTCCAGATACGTCTTCGGAGCAGTTCTGGGTAAAAACTCCTTCAACATCTTTAAATATCGTTGTAGCACGATTCGTGTGGTACGTTACTGCAGCCTTCTCAAGGTTTTAGAAAATAGGTCGACGAGGACAAGACCAATGTATTTGTAATATCGAAATTGGCTACCTAATAATTTATTGCCAATATATGCAACTATAGTTGATCGTGCCAAATTGGTGCTGCCACTATTAAAATTGTATTACACATTTTGGCAACACCGTTTAAATTTTTAGCAGAAGTGTTTGTACACAACTCTGACATGTGTTTTTTTCTAAATGGCATGGTCGAATATTTATCGGTGATAGAATATTTTTTGCAGAGAGCTAAAACATTTGATAGTGGTTTGCAGTGGTCGTATTGTGTAACAATTTGTTGTTTCGTCATAAGTATTGGTAATAGGCGACTTGTGGGAATGATAGCATTTCAAGTGTTCGCAAATTGGACATACCCTGTACATCCCGAATTTTTATAGAAAAATCAACATGAAGAAGTCTTGTCATACTAAATGAGATGTTGTCTAGGCCTTGCTGCTGACATTGTCATTAAAACGAAATGCCCAGCCAGAAAAATTCTAGAAGTCATTACATCTGTAACGACTATTCGATATTTGTTATCTTTAGTAATGTCGTTATAACAAGATCATCATTCTGTAATTGTATTTGCGGTTTCCATTATTTGCTATCTCTGTTCTGTGAAAATATCTAAATTCATATTGTATTAATTGAGATTTGGACTTGTTGCCGTTGCTTCTAATTTTTTCCGTCTCTTTGTGAAATGCGATATTCCAGGGGTTATTTGAGTTCACTTTAAACTGGGAAACACAATTTCTTCTTAAGTTGACTGCCACTCATTCGAAGTACCCGCCGACGACCGACACACCAAGCAACTGAACGAACAACCGACCAACTGTGCCCGTCCGACGGAATAGCCAAATGGGCTAAGTTATTCCATGTAATTATGGGCCATTTTTATTGAAACTATTATTATTTTTGTACTCTCTTTGTTATTTCGTTATCTTTACTTTAGCTAGTTTTGTTTATAGCGATTGGTTAATGTATCGTTAACCGCGTTTCTTGGTTTCCTAGATTTTTTGCTTTTAAGTGAATTTTGCTTTTGACTTTGTTGTGCAAACCGAACTGCGCTGAACTAAAAATACTGCAACTTTGATTATTTTGTTACATGCGAAATTTTCATCGTAATCAAAATTCGAATGCGAGTTCATATTTACCACTGACGTCAGGATAAATTTTTTGAATTCAATTAAGACTTGGATTAAAATCTATTGTGGTGGCAGTGTAATGCAGTTTTAGTCGTCTTGTTTTACTACCGAGATGTATGACATCTAAAATAAAAGGTTAATTTATTATTATTACAGTGTAATGCAGTTTTAGTCGTCTTGTTTTACTACCGAGATGTATGACATCTATAATAAAAGGTTAATTTAGTAATGATTAGCATCACACTTTACCTTTTCTTCCGTTCGTTTTGTTCGCAATCCATCTACTGACTTTGAAATGACCCCTATTTGCTTCGAACTCACAATTGAGTAGACAAATTAAATGTATTCCAAATAAATTGCTTTCCCCACGAACACGCCAATGTATTGCATTCACTATTATTATATTCATTTCTGCTTTTAATTGCAGCTCTGCTCATTCCACCAAAATATTGAATACTGTGAAATCTATAATAAAATGAAAGTATATTTAGTAATTCGAATGTTTTATGATTGATAAATTATTATGATTTTTGTACTGATTGTTGTTTGGCATAGTTGGAATTAAGCGTTTACGTAAATTATTTGGAAATAGTATCTGAAATATGTTATTGTATATTGTATAAATATCTGGTTTTTGTAGAGGATCATATCAAGAGAAGAAGTCAATTTACATACAGGGTATTTGGAAAACATCAGCAGTATCTCCGCTCAATTGTTATTATTATTAGATGTTTGTTAACAATCGGCTATTCCTTTCGTGTACACAGAATATAAGACGGCAGGTCAATTAGTTGTTGGAAAAACGTAGTGGCCAACATTTTTTGATTTAATAAGTTTCTATTTCTCAACATAGTCTTCTTTTAGTACTATACATGTGAGTCAATGATTCTCCAACCTTTTCAAGCACTTTTAAATGTGCATTTAGCAGCATTTTTTTTTTTTTTTTTGAGACGGCTCGTCGTCAGAACATCCCTCTCTAGAAACATTCTAATAGTGGAAAAATATCCGGGGCCAAAAACGAAGTGTTGTATTGATGATGAACTCATCCTTGCCATTTTCTGTGCTGGCACTTTTACAAATTTACTACGGTAGAATATTTTGGTGTGAATTCTCATAGTACAGGGTGGGCCATAAGGGTGTTGGCGGTTTAAATATTCAATTAAAAAAAAACTACGAAACATAAAAAAAATATATTTATATTTTAAAAAAATAGAAGCATGGGAATTTTTAAGACTTAAAAATAATGTTGTCCAAATGGCTTCCCTCGGCTGCTTGACACTCTTGGAACCGAAGTCGCAAATTTTGGAAAACTCGTTGAAAAGACTAACAGGCTATGAGGCTAACAGAGGAGGACATTTATCTGATATTGTATTCCATACATAATTGCCGACATTAAATAAAACATTTATCTATATAAGATCCATTCTCTTTCATTTAATCAAAAATTATAAACAAACAAAGTAGTATACCTTCCCGACGGTCACCCTGTATATATACACGTGTATATACATTGTTTCCATATTTTATGGATCTACCGTTGCTAATAATATAGTCGAATATTGTATTTGTAATCATAGATTGAACAAATTTACATATACGAAGTAGTTTTAAGTTCTTTTGTTTCTCAGTGTAAGTTGGTTTCGCCGAATATAATATTTGAAATGTGTTATTTCGCTGAATCTTCTTTGACAGTGTATTCAAATCGGAATGGATAATATCGGAATATCCCCGAATGATATTTTCCCATATTGTTAACTGGTAACCCTTTTCGCCCATTATTTATTATTGGGAAACTAAGACAGAGTGTTGGGATTTTTGCTTAATTGTCTTATTTTGCATCTGTTGAGTTTGCATTTTCTCATATCATTACTAAAATGGTGTGAAAAATTTTTAATTGTTACGTTTTATCAACAGCTGGAAAAAAAGAAGAACAGCAAAAGAAAAAATAACAAAACAAAACTAAAACCTAACACAATGAATAAGAGAAATCGAATGAAACTGAATACGAGCTTTGAAATCAAATTATCAAGATAAAGCTAAAAATTTTATATAAACAAACATTTGTGCCAGCTGAGATTTGAAATTCACACCTCAATCGCCTATGTTTCGCCTATGTTAAGTATCCTTAAGCGATGCCACCTTTTTGCTTGTTGGCTGAATTTTGCCACTGAGACTTTTTCTTCGGATGTTTTTGTTAAAGCAATTCCATCTGTAGATTCATCGGATGCGCTTTATCGTTTTTGAGTAATTATTCCGTAATCTCGCCACTTTGGTCGTTGGCCAAATTCGGCTCTACTCATATATGCATATGAGTACTTCGATATTTTTTGTAACCGGTTTTTCCACATACTCATAACGGTTATTTACTTTTACTGCTAGTCGTTTCTAAGTACTTTTACTTTGACAGTAGTAACTACTGTAATGGTATAGCCTAATAATTTTATGACTGACTTTAATTCCAAAACGTTTTGGTAACACTTTTTTGTATGTTTTGCACACTTCCACAAAAAATGTCTCTTTTTTTTTTAGCGAAAATGTAAGCACATGGAAAAAGTGTATTAAAAGTCGAATTGAGATTTATTACTATTTCAAATTTGAAAGACCACTCAACCAATTACATTTCCTCAGAATTGCTTTCATGCGTTTTCTTACTGTATTAAAAAATAGATTTTTTATTGCTCTTTCAAATTTGAAAGACCATTCGGACCAATTACACTTCCTCTGAATTGCTTTCATGCGTTCTAAACTGTTGACTTATTGAATTAACCTGAAAAGTTCTCAAGTGCTATCAATCTATGCTATATTTTTACTCCATTAAGAAACTTGCCCGTCTCAAAATTCAACAGCTAATCAGTCTATTCGTGTGCTAAATAATTTGGAAATGAAGAAATATTTGCCCAACATTGCAAAGAGGCGCAACTGCCAAAAAAATAAAAAAATAAAATGCAAATGAAAACATTTGTGCCTTTAAACGCACCAGCCAGCCGTCATCCACTTGCCTCATTGCATCGAAACCACATAATGAACAAACATGCCTTCCTTCCACCTTCTCCTTCCACCACCACATAGGTTCTTGAGAGAACGCACTATTTTCCCTAGCCTGGTTTGGTGCAACTCATTTGCAATTTTGAACACATTATTCTTACTGCGAAAAAGTTTTAGCCAATTTAATAATGTGAAAAGAAGAAGAAAATTTAAAAACAACATTTTATGATGCATTTTATGAGCGCTCATATTAAACTGTACGTGCAACATCTTTCGCGCAGAGGAGGAAGATGTAAAATCTGCCGACACCGATGCGAAATTGTATGTTTCTGGTGCAAACTAAAAATAAACATATTCAGATATGTTTTTTTTTCGAAACGAAGATCTGTGTCATCATCATGAGACATATTTTATGTGTCAGTTTTGTTTTCTATTAACCGGCCGGGATAATGCTCTGATGACAGATTAGGTCTTCTCATATTATTTGTCGATTGCCGACATACGAGTATTTAATTTTCCGTTAAATGTGAAATGTTGTTAAGCGAAATTGAGCGAAATGGGTCGAAATAGATTATTTGTTAATACGAAAATGAGCATAACTTCTTCTCCAAGGACGAGCGGAGCCCTTATAAAACTCATACAATTCTGGCGGTAGAATGTTCAAGTTATCCAGTTATTTAAAATGTACCCAGGGTTTATTCGATTTTGCATCAATAAGCAATTACATTTTAGTTAATAAAGCAAATAATTTTATTAAAATGTATTTTCTCGTCAATATTTTATCTGAAAACTTTTTGCCCAAAATTTTCCGACAACTTTGGAATTGTCAAAAATTTACAAAATATTAAAATTGAGTGCTAAAGGCAGATCTAATAACAAAAGTTTATTATTAGAAATTGAGTCTTAATCGAGAAGCCTATAATCGGTTTCTTGGCAATGTTGACTTATACTCCAGATCCTAACAACTGACAACTCCTCTATATAAAAAAAAATCCTTTGCATGAGATAAGTGAGAGCTTCTCATATTCACTGGGCGCTCATGCACTCTATTTGTAGACTCACTTAACGGACCTACAGTTTAACAACGATTCCGAACATCATTTTTGAGATGCACTCTCTAGATTTGTCGATTACTCGACAATTTGAAGTGTTTGTCAGATACTGGAGTTCTAACCATGATCAAATGCTTGATAGTCGCGTATTTTAACCATCGAGCCAAGGGCCTTCACTATATAATGATTTAACTAAAAATACGCAAAATTTGTGGGACTATGGCAGCCACTGAAATGTTAACATTGAACAATTTAAATAAAACTTTTCTAATTTTAAGAGGAACTAGGATAGAATGTAAGAAAAGACTTAAGCTCTATGCTGAGAGTTAAGACTAGCTCTATGATGAGTATTCGCGACGAAACTCGTTATAAAAAATTTAAAAAAAAAATGTGAAGTTTGAAGCTAAATTTGTCCACAAGACAGAATTATAAATTTTTGCGAGGAAATTTTTCTTAAGTGATAACGTTGACCCTTTTTTTTGGTTTCCAACACTGAAATCGGAACAGTTTAAATTTTTACATCATAATATTTTTATTAAAACATTTGGAAACATGTAATAAAATAGTACGAAAATAAGACATAATTTTACAGTAAGCAAATATATTATCGAACGTATTATGAAGTTAAATCAAAAGTTGTTCCGATTGCAGTGTTGGAAAACAATACAAAAAAGCTGGCAATGTCGAGAAATCTTTTCACCGACAATAAAAATTCGTCGAGATTTTTTTCTTCGTGTAAAGAACAGTTACGTTTTCATCTTTTCTTGCAAATTCAACACCTCACTGCATCACACCACAACAAGTTGTTTCATTGCAGGTCTAGGAAATTGCGTAACACAAATCCCATCCAAATTTTCCAATATCGTACTTGTCAAAGAGCTTCTCTGGCCATATTAATATGCCTTGATTTTAGGCTCCTCGTGTTATCGCATATTTGCCATTGATGTGACTTTTAGTTTATATCTCGTAATCGAGATTATATTTATTGGCATCAACTTGTTTCGATAACTTTATCTTGTAAATATATAAATGTTTGCCATCCTCCCTATCAATTACACCTTGTTCTAACATCTTCCGCAAGTTTGTCTCGCGTTATATTACCTTGAATTTTATTTTAGAACAATAGAAATCCATTAAAAAAGTATACAATTTTCAAGTTTCGTTTCATCGCTCCAATCTGAAAGGCAAAATCGTATTCCATTGAAATTCCACGAATTATCCTTGACATTCACACCTCTAATGTCTGTTCTAAGATCTCAATTTATTAGTACACATTGATCGTATATCAAACTATTACACATTTTCGGAGAGAGTGAGGGAAAACTGTCACAACTTTTGCATTCTGAGATAATTCCCTTGAAGACACACGACACTCGTGACATTTACAACGTTTACGTTTTTTTGTTTTTTTTTTTTGGGTGGAGGAGGGAAGTTGTCTAAAAATACATAAATGGGCACTTAAGTTCTATAAATGGTCACACGCAACCACACGCATATGTATGTATACGTACTCGTATGTGGTGAAGTTTGCTGCTCTGAATGTGTCATGAACAGAACTTATTAACCAGAAGTTCTCGAAAGGGAATTCATTGTGGCATTTGCATCTGTCAAGATGTTTTGCATACAACACTCGAAATGTTGGCATTCTCTTCATCCCCATGCTTCGTTGATGCTTAGCGATGAGTCCATAATAAATCGTGTGATTTTTGTTCGTACACATACTCGTACATATGCATCAGAATACATGAGTACATCTTTTTTTTTTTTTTGTACAAGTTAATTAGTTTCCGTTTCTCACGCTTTGTAGCAGCGCGCTCATTTTGGCTACAGTAGATAGTTTTTTGCCAAGAACTCTTATATTGTTTTCTGACCTCATGCGCTATAAAGTGACCAATTTTCAAATTTACGCATTTTTGGGGCAATCATAATTTGTCACACTCGGCAGAAGAACGGAGATTGCTGTGCCCATTTTGGGGGATTATGACAGTTTCGTCTAGCAGTGAACTCGTCGTGTGAATGAAGTGAACACCTGCTGCTGGTGTAAAATGCTCGAGAAGATGCTACGTTTACAAATTGCGATAGAGGCATTTTTTCCATCGATCTTAAGCTCTGCGTGGGGTTGCCCCATGTTTTGATTTACTGTATGGTTGTGGTGTTGCATAAATTAGGACATGTTCTATTAATCATTGCGATTTGTTTCCATACAATTTCACACTTTTCAAATTATCAATTTCGTTACAAAATTTCTTGGCGATTGAAATTGATGTGTGGCAGAAAATGGACTAGACTAGAGATATAAACATATGGGGATGGTATTGAAGCAAAAAAAAAAGAATAGATTTTGGCGATATACATACATATATATGAGATGGGTGAAGGAGGAACTTGCCTGAACGGAAGTTGAGGTACAATCTATGTTAGTGTTGAAATAAAGTAGGTTGGAATTGGCCTAATCGTGAAAATAACTTGATTTTTGTTCAATTCTAAAACGGTATTTACAAGTTACATCTGATTGCATAATCATTCAGTGTTAATAGACGCTGTGACCTGCACGACACAGCATTTTATTTCATTCAGTGCCTGTTGCCGGTATTTCGAAATAGATCATGACGTGGTCAGATGATGTTTTAATTACTGTGGCCCTTGCTTTGGGCCAGGTGGAAGAACATTTGGTAGACACGAACGTCACGCACGCATCATTTATAGATAGAGCGTCGAACCAAAAATCAATCAATATTGTATACATACGAGGCGTGTCCAAAAAATCTGGGGAAATTTTCAAATTTTGCGGGCAGCGTACATTCGAATTTCGATTACTTTCGTCTCGAAGATATGTACCTATGTTGACGGTTTTATCCATATAGTATGTTTAGTTTGATTGTGAGAGGCATAATTGAGACAAGTGTTTGCGTGTTCAGCGATTTTCTGCTATTGAAAAAAAAGGATCAAAGAAATTGCATCAAATTTTGTGTAAAAAATGGAATTAAGTGCTCAAAAACACTTGAAATGTCGGCAGTGGCATACGGTGAGAAGGTCGAGAAGATGTGAAAGACGACTCGCACATCAACAACCGATGAAAATGTTGAGAAAGCGAAGAAAATTGTTATGGAGAATCTTCGAATCACAATTAGAAAAGTTGCTGAGGATGTTGGCATATTGGTTGGCTCACACCATGCAATCTTTTCGGAAATTTTGGGCATGAAGCGTGCGGCATCGGAGTTCGTTCCAAAATTGCTGAATTTTGACCAAAAACAACGTCGCATCAGCATCACTCAGGAATTGTTGAATGACGTCAAAGATGATCCAGATTTGCTTAAAAGGGTCATAACTGGTGGCGAATCATGGGTATATGGTTGGTTATGACATCGAAACCAAAGCCCAATCGTCCCAATGGAAGAGTCCAGGAGAGCCAAGATCGCAAGAAAACACGCCAAGTTCGATCAAATATCAAAGTTTTGCTCTCTGTTTTCTTTGATTATTATGGCGTGGTGCATCAGGAGTTCTTACCACAAGGTCGTACGGTAAATAACGAGCGTTACCCGTTTGCGTGAAGCAATTCGAAAAACGCCCGGAAGTGTGGAAAAAAATTCATGGCTTTTGCATGATGATAATGCACCTGCTCACTCATCTTTGCTTGTGAGAGATTATTTGGGCAAAAACAACACCGTTATCATGCCTCAGCCACCGTATTCACCAGATTTGGCCCCCTGCGACTTTTCCTGTTCCCAAGATTGTTCTTCTGTTCTTTGATCCATTTTTTACCAACATAAAAAAAAATAATAATCGAAAGTCGAAAATAAAATAAAAATAATCGAAAGCAGACCGCGAAATTTGAAAATTTCCCCTTATTTTTTACATTAAGTCGGAAAGTATTAAAACAAGTCGCAAAATTGAAAAACAAAATCTATATACATATGTGTATACATATATACACCATTATATACATATACAGTTGAACTTCTATAACTCGAACTTCTATAAGTTAAAATCTTCTGTAAGTCGAAGCAAATCTAGTGTCAAGAGCGCTTATGTGGTGAATTCCCTTTAGTTTTGCTTCCATAACTCGAACTTCCATAACTTGAATTTCTCCATAACTTAAATAAAAATGATGGCACAAGCTTCTGTATGTCGAATTTTTCTCGAAGAGGATGACATACCTCTAATGTTCTTAAGCAATCCTAATGAAGATTTCAACTTTGTGGAAGCGAACTATGAAGCCTGGCTAAGTTTGAATCATATAACTTCCAATGGGACTCTTCTCGATTACATTGAAGTTGATGATGATGTTGTTATATCAAGTTATCCTACAGATGACGATATAGTCCAACAGTGCTCTAACCATTTAATAACTCATACTGAAAGCTTATCAGATAGTGATGAGGAGGGTTCAGTGGAAGAAGTTATTAGAAAACCATCCAGAAAAACTGTGGAGGATTCCTTAAACAATTTATACTTGTATTTACAAACAAATGAAAATACAAACGATGAGCACTATAAAGCGCTAAATAAAATAGAGTTACTACATACTCACGACAAAAAAGAACCCATTCAGCAAAAAATAACAACATATTTTAAATAAATATATCTGTGTATGTATGTATGTCTAAAATAAAACTGATTGAATTTTAATGCAGGGCGTGTGTTTTCTTAAGACTAAAAATTAACAAATGTACGGTATATGTATGCAATTCCATAACTCGAAATCTCCTCGAATTCTCCATAAGTCGGATTTTATTTTA
>JAHXMU010000755.1:298163-338870 GCA_019455685.1 Philornis downsi
AAATCATCAGTCGTTTAACTCCTTTAACTGCTAATTTATATGATTCCCATCTTCCGCCGAAGTCAACTAAATGTTAGATTTGCGTATTTCCACAACTAATTACTTGCAAGAGTCCTATTTCGATTGTTTTTCAAGTTAAAAGGAAATGATAATAATAAAATAAAATAACACAAATTTGTACTCCATTTAATCTGGTAGGTGTACCCGTATTCATTCACCGAATTCCATCCCGTCATAGCAGCAAACAAAAAGCTGGAATTTGGTTATTAACAGCAGCAACAGCAACAATAACAACAAAATCCAATTTGATCTCATAAATGTACAAATGAATATGAATTTTTATCAAGTGCGTGTGTGTGTTTGTCGGCATGGCGTCGTAAGAATGTTAGCAGTACTCGAGTAAGTTGTATTCGCGCTCCCACTACCCATCGCTCTCTTTCAACGGTGTTCGATGACAGTAATGATGTTCTCCGACAACAACGACGTAATGTGTGCGGGCGAATGGAGTATTTGAAGCGACGACGTCTGTGTGTCGGTCGCAAGGAAAACAACACACAATCCAGTGGCTAAATTGAAAATTTTGTTGCTGGTGTTGTTGTTGTTGACATCATTGTCGTTGTTGTTCGTTTTCTCTAACAGAAATTGCAAATTGTTGATGCCGCGGTGTCGCGAATAATGGGTGCTCACAGTTCAAAAGATAAACTATCACGTTCGTATTCCGAACGTTACATTCACACTCAAGTGATCGAAAGGGAACGCTTTGGTAGCTTTGGAAAACGTGCAAAAGGTAAGTGTACAACCGCTGCAGCAGCATAATAGTAGTCGTCATTTTCATAATTACTACAGTGAATGAGGCTGCTGATGATGATGGCAAATGATGGTTACAACAATACAACAATTAATTTCAACTAAAACTAAAGAAAAAAAAACAATCAGTCATATGCATATTGTACGTATGTATAGGTATGTATGTACACGAGCGCACCGAAGACAACTGCAGATAAACAGATTCCCCTTTATGAGATGTGTGATGTGGGAGACTGTTGCCTGCTTCTGCCTGTTCCATTGATGGCGTCCCCACCATTCACGTTGAACTTCAAACGAATTGAAAGTTGCTTTTGCAGCACCACCAGCAGCAGTCGTCCTCTCACATTCGACATGTGTTTGTGCAAAAGTCATCAAATGTATTTTGTTTTTTTTTTTTTCATCCATTTATTTGAAAGAGGGAAATTACAGACATATTTTAATTGATGTTTACATTATCTGCAATATTGAACAAATGGATGTGCTGTGTGTGAGCAAAGTCTCTTGAGAATAATTCAAATTCATGACCAGTGCTAAGGACAGACAGCCTTCTTTGATCCGCAAATTTAGTGACCATTTACGATAACAAAATAATGAAAATTCTCTGTGCAAGAGGCGCACATACGATGCACATATAGTTTAAGGGTTTTCAGCGTATTTCGACTATTCGAACCACATGGCAAACTATAAAGAATCAATCCGAGCATCGGATATACCAATAAGAAAATTATTATTACAAATAGTGTAGAATTTGGAGCGTAATGAAATCATTTAGCAAAGAAAAAAGATTTCCTTTGTATGTTAATTTAACTTCTCCCGCTAGAGATATGTAAAAAAATCCCTTACATTCCATGAATGAGATATGGGGGGAGCTTTTCATATACAATGAGCTTACATCCATTCCATTCTTATACTCACTACCTAAAGTTTAACGATGATTTCGAACGCCACAGTTTGAGAAGCATTAACCACACTTTTGGATTACGAGGTGTGATCAAAAAAAAAAAACCGTTATTTTCAAATTTCGTGAGTTACGTATATTCGATTTTCGCATTTTTTTCTGTTATGTTGGTACACATGTCTGTTATATATGTTGACAATATCAGCCATTTTGGATTGTCAGTTTGTTTTAGACAGATAAAAAGGTTAGTCGAATTTCAGTGTGCTCTTTGATTTTTTACTATTCGAAAAAATGGATCAAAGAAACTGTATTAAGTTTTGTGTAAAAAATAAATGTAAATTAGCAAGGACATTTGAAATGTTGACTGTGGCGTTTGGCGAGTCTACTATGAGCAGAACACAAGTTCAATTGTGGTATAACCGGTTTAAGGAAGGCCCAGAAGATGCCAATGACGATGCTCGTTCTGGTCGCCCGAGCACGTCAACAACCGATGCAAACATTGGACCAGCGAAGAAAATGATTTTGGATAATCGTCGAATCACTATTAGAGAGGTTGCTGATGATGTTGGTTCGGCTCATGCCAAGCAATTTTTACGGATGTTTTAGGCATGAAACGTGCGGCAGCGAAGATTGTTCCAAAGTTGCTAAATTTTGTGCAAAAACAGCTTCGCATGGAGCTGTTGAACGTCGTCAACGATGATCCAGATTTCCTCAAAAAGGTCATAACTGGTGATGAATCATGGGTGTATGACTATGACATCGAAACCAAAGCCCAATCATCCCAATGGAAACGTCCAGAAGAGGCAAGACCAAAAAAAGCACGTCAAGTTCGGACAAATGTGAAGGTTTTTCTCACTGTTTTATTCGATTGCAATGACGTGGTGCATCATGAATTCTTGCCACAAGGTCGTACGGTCAATAATCACTACCTACCTTGAAGTTATGCGCCGTTTGCGCGAAACAATTTGTCAGAAACGCACAGAATTGTGACAAAACCAATCATGGATTTTGCACCATGATAACGCACTGGCTCACACATCGATGCTTGTGCGTGAGTTTTTGGTCAAAAACAAAATCGCAATCATGCCTCAATCACCGTATTCACCGGACTTGGCCGCCGCTGACTTTTTCCTCTTCCCAAAACTGAAGACACCAATGAAAGGAAAGCGTTTTGCTACAATTGGGGTGATAAAAGAAAAATCGAAACAGGAGCTGTTGACGATACCAAAAAACACGTTTCAGAAGTGCTCTACTGATGATTGTTGGCTGTGAGCGGGATTGAACCCGTTTTCGTGGGATGATAGTCGCCTGTTTGATGTGATAAGATGATAAGACATGAACGAAATGAAATATTTTTTTTGACCATTCAGGAGTAGACTTGAAATACTTAGATATGCTTATAATTATTCCATTACAATGCTGTTGCATTTTTTCTTTTTAGTTGCCATTGCTCTAGCCAATGATATTGATTTTAGACCAATTATGAATGATTCCAATACAATGAATAAAACTGCACAAATCCTTCAATTAAAAATAATTGTTAGCATTACTAACTAACGTTACTTCATTTTGAACTGCAGAACTTAATTTAACCGGAATTTCCTATTTCCTGCAACTCTCGTGTTCGAATATATTTCAAAAATAATATTTGGTGTAATCAAATGATTCTTTGAACCAATGGCAAATAATCTTTTACACAATTGGTGCAATTTCATTATAATTGGTTCTCATAAGAGCGGTTGAAAATGCTTCAATACCATTGAATGGCAATGAAATTTATTATTTGAAATAGTTGCAATGAATCCAAATACCAAGAACTATGACAGATGTGAAAAAGCAATAATACAGTCAAAGTTTAATATTTGTTTGACGTTTATCGCTATGCAGAAAAAAACTTTTGGCATTTTCAAGTTTTCGATGCTTCAGATCTTAAAAACAGAAGTCGGTACAGGGAGAAACTGCTAACTTTTCTGAACTCCTCATAGCCAAACTACCAAAATAACCAGTTTATCTTGATCAGTTGAATTTGCTGGAAAGGCTGCTACACTTTTCATCAAAAGATATGTGCAAGTAAATGGCATACATTTAAATCGAGAGTTCAGGCAGTTGGACGTGACATATCAGTACGAAATTTAAAATTAATGAAGACAGTTTTCATATCTGTGATTAGCCCTAAAAGTAGCAATGATTTTTTTTTCTATGACCGGAGAAATTCATTTCAGAAAGTATTGAATAGTTACGTTTTTGAGTATTTCCAAATCGAATTTTTAACTGGGGAAAAAAAATTCTCCAGGAAAATCAATCTGGATGCCACTATTTTCAACCGATTGAAACAAAATTGAGCTATGATAAGCGTGCATTAGCATTAGGTCTATTATTCGAATTATCATTGGCATTATCAACAGCATTAGGATTAACAGTAGCATTAGCATTAGCTTTAACACTTGCGTTAAAATTACAATTAGCATTAGCATCGTCTTAATATTCGGTAACATTTGCTAAAAGCATGAATCCATATAATTGCAATCCCTGCGAAAGTTTTATAATAAATTTGAATTTGGCATGTTTGGGGTAACCAAAATTCCTTTTCCTTATGCAGCTTATAAGAAATATGCAGAAGTTTAGAAAATAATAAAAACAATAAACTTTCGTTTTCTCAAGATAAAATATATATATCACGATATTTCGCAATAGATTTAATTTCTTTTGTTTATAATGCTATATTTGTAGAAAACTGTATATATACAAGCGGCACAATCAAGAGTTCCGGCGACGTATAATGGTAAACTATTATAAGATATCATCAAATATATATTTGATCTGAGAAAACAAAAGTCGAAAAATTATTCTTTCAAATTTCCTAAGTCTAAACCTCCTCATAAATTTCGTAAGAAATTATTTAAAGTATAATTTATTTGCGATATGTCAAGATTTAGGTCTTTAAATTATCTTAAATTTTTCCAACTTCGACTATGTCTGCTTATAATGAATAACAATTATATGGCTTAATATTTTTAGTAGATGGTTAACAAAGCAAGGCAAAAATTTCAATAGGGTTGGTAACCCTAAATTTGTATTCAAACGCAATTGAGCGCTGAAAACCGAAGCACATGCAGTCATCACAACTACCCTCTTCCCAACGAATTTCTTCAAAATTAAAAATCATCTAAATATGCCGGCTTTATTGGATCTATTGAAATGTTATCTTCCTTGTTGCCAAAACGGACGGTGAAGTATTTTGGCTGCCTTCTAATCACTTCATAGGGTCCACCTTATTTGAATAAATTTTTTTTTGCACCATGTTATTTCTGATCCAGAAATGCGAGCAAGTAGACAAGTGTTGGAATAGAATGGCTTATTTACACGTGAATGATTTGAAGTGTGGAAGAGGTCGCAAATTTTCCATTGAATTTTTTAGTTTTGAAAGGAGTTTTGTTTGTGTTGAATTGTGCGACGGTATCTTAAAAAATTCTCCAAGCAGTTTAAGATTTTCCCCATATAGATATTCGGCAGGCGTTCCACCTAGATCTTCTTTGAAAGAGGCTCTCATTCCTAATAAAACTGGTGGTAAAGTTTTTGACCGTGATGGATTATTTTCGCACGTTAGAGCCGCTTTCAATGTTCTGTTCATTGTTTCTACCATTCCATTCGATTGCGGATGGTACGCAGTGATGATTACATGTTTTATTCCAAAAAATTACTTTAATAATTAGTAATAATACTAATTACAGTAATAATTAAGGAATAATTTTCGAAGGACATCCGTATCTGGAAATCCAACCAGAATAAAATATGTTTGTGATCGTTTCACCGAGGGTATTCTCTATAGGAAATGTTTTTGGCAATTTTGAGAATCTATCGATACATGTTAGAATGTACCGTTTCCCTTGGCTTAGTGGTAATGGGATGGGGTATGAAACATGTTCAATGCTTCTCGGAGTCACCAGTTGTAGTATTTCAATAATACACAAGTTGAAACTTTTCGAACGGATACAAATTTCAGGTCTTCTTTATTTCACCGTTTCAGTCAGAATGACAAATTTTGAAACAATTCATGAACTTAAATGAAAAACATAACTAATTATTATCGAATAATAGTACAGTAAAATGTAGTCGCTACACACATATCTTTGCTAAGTTGTTAATACATCCATATGTTTTTAAATTTTTTTTTTTCAAAATTGGTAAACATTTATTCAAGTAGTTTAAGGAATAAGTTTTGACTCTTCATCATCGAACTTCAACAATTTGTACTGCGAATATTTTATCATGCATTTTTGCGTGAGTCTGAAAATAGATTGCGTGTAAGCTCACTGATTGCCAGAAACTTTCCCATATCATCTCATTCGTGGGATGGTAGGAAATTTGTTTTTTTTTCTTTTGTTATTTTGCATCAAAACTGCATTTTAGACTACCCAATAAATGACTATTCTGAGTATCGATTTTCACAAAACAATGTTAAACTCCACTACTCTTAGTGCATTCTAGCTTAGTGCTCCTTGTCTTCTTCCACCCTCTGAAGTCATTCGACTGGCGGATGGTCACGTTCCTAGCATATTGTGTAATGAAATTATGTTTTCATTCATATTTTAAACGGTTGTTTTGAGGAATGTTAATATTTGGAATGCGTGCTTTCGCATCCATTACGAATTAAACAAATTCCTAAATGCGTTTTATCTTCTCTTTTGCAGGAGCAGCCAAGAAGCGTGATGTGCGCAATTTGAGCATATCGCCAACGGATTTGGGGCCACCGCCGAAAACTCAACAAACAGCAAATGGCTCATCGACACGACCAAAGCCGGCGGTTATATCATTAACACGTAAGTAGCAATTATGTGCTACACATTTGAGAGGGAACAGACGTAGATTAATATAAATTGTAAAAAGGAGAGGAAGCGCTAATCTTTTCAAAGTGTTTTATTTCATTGGAATTGATTTGAATTATATTATTGATTTTGCACGTTCAACACAGGCCAAAGCTGTTGGCTGGCCTTGCTTCGATACCGCGATAGATCATACGACAATTGTGTTCTTCGATGCGGGGAGTTGCCGCATCTGTATCACGATGGGCTGCTTCGGACCAGAGCCTTTCTGCAACGGCACTGACGCGAGGGAAGGTTGTGGGCAATACATTGTGCTCATTAACAAACTCAGTCCACAAACAAGCTTCGCCACCGATAACGTGTTTCTTTTGCTCTTCGCTTCCTTCAAAATCAGTAGGATCCACCAAATAGAACTTCTCCCAGTCCCCGCCGGTGCTTAGAACGTATAAATACCAATCCTGGCTGCGTATGATGTCATAATTATGGGCGGTTAGATCGCGGGCATTGACTTTATAGTCGAACCAGATCTGGCCTATTGTGCCAGCTGGCCAAGTCATCCAAGAGTTTTCGGTCATTCCCTTGAGTTGGACGTCATTACCAGCTTATCGATTGTAGGATGCTTGCCGAACTTACCTCTTGCCACACCATTTGCTTCCATCCCAGGCCAGACATGTTGGCCGTGAATCGTTCCAAGTACATGTAGGGTAAATCAACATTGTCCAGACCTCTTGCAGCCAAATAATTTTGAATTTGTGGGTTGCTCTCCCAGCATGCCCAATCCACTTCGTCGACACCCAAGTGCAGATATTCATCGGGGAAGAGTGAACGTATTTCACTGTAAATTTAAACCTGTGAGACGAAATTAATAATTAACGAATAACTAACCTGAAGACATTATATAGGAAATCAAAAGTCGAGTCTTTGGTGGGGTTGAAAGGCCCCAGCTGGCCAACGAAATCTCCGAAACATTCTGTCATTATTTCGGGATGGGAAGCTCCCCATGAAGCCGTATGAGCTACATAGTGAGGGTGAAAAATGTAATATTCGTGCATTTTAAAATTATGTTGTGTTAATCACCAGGTGTGTCAAATTCAGGTACTACTCGAATGCCTCTCTGGCGAGCAAACTCAACAATTTGTCTAACATCGTTGGGCGAATAGGTAAACTCAGATCGATATGCTCCTTTTGCTGCTAACTCAGGATATACCGTTGAGTTGAAGGGGAAGGCGGAATCGTCCGTCATGTGCCAGTGGAAAACGTTCAATTTGTTGTAGGCCATGCCCTCAAGCAACTGAAAAATCTTCTCTTTGCTTATAAAGTGACGTGCTGAGTCCAACATTAGACCGCGATATTTGAAACGTGGCTCATCATAAATCTCAGTCTCTGGTATGCGCAACTAAATGGCGAGCGGATAATAAAACAAAATCAACGATCCTTGTCGTGTTATCGCTATATCTATTTACCATTCCATTTGGCATCGGTACTAGGAGTTGCGACAGTGTTTCCAGACCTCTCAAAATACCCCATACAGAGTTGGCTATAACCCGACCATCGCCCCAGACGTAATCTAAAAGATGCAATAAAGTTTACGTTAAACATCTACTTTGCTAATGCTGCAGAACTCAAACGCCCACATGACTCATCCATATTTAAATGTGGCAAAGTTTCACATGTGCGTGTCAAGTTGATTCGAAGTTGTTGAATGTTGCGCACAACATCAGTTTGGGGTGCCTTGATGTAACCTTGTGCGGAGTTCCGTATGATCGTTGTATAACGATGTACGGCTTCTTGCAACAATAAACAATTTTTGTTGACAATCTGCAAAGGAGAACAAAATATATGACAGAGTTTGGAATTTTTGTCTTGCAACGGAACCTACCACAAGTTGGAAATTCTTGGGATCAACGCCAAAATAACGTCCAGAGTCATCCTGCCACAAAGGTTTTGGCCAGACGTCTCCTGTAGGGGGAAACTCGATTATGTAACTCTTAAGTAAAAATGGCATCGTCGTATACCAATCGTTCCCTTTAAATCAGGTCCGTAACTTAGGTAACGATTTCCGCTGCATCCGTTGATGACAATTTGACAAATTGTTAGGAAAATAATTCTGTTCACACGTGCCATTCCGCCGATAACTCTTTACCGCTAAACAATCTAAGCGATAATGATATTTGCATGACAGTTTGCTAAAAACGATAGCTCTCATTTGAACTGCTTAGACCCAGCAAACAACAAACTTTTCAGCTGTGTCAACGGGGGAGGCATTATCATATAGATAGTGCTCGGGCACATACATAAATATCGCGTATTTTATCGGTGAAATTATAAAATGCCAACTACTTTGTATATTAAATTATTTGAAAACAAATACACATTTCAAATAATAATACCTTGAGTGAAGTCTGGCTGAATAAATAACTATCTGATGTACGACCATATTACAAATTGTGTAATGTACTTCAAGAGCTTTTGAATGATCGCTTGCTTGCAAAAATTTGTTTTCATTGCATTCCAGATATGCGTGACAGACTGTCCCACGTAGCCCTAGATAGACCAGCTTTGTTTAAAGTGTTTTGGATAATCGATTGCTGGATTTTAGAATGAGAATCCAAATTCCACATTTCTTTTAGATATATCGTTGCCAGCAGCAAAAATGTTATTCCTGAAGACGCGAGAAATAATACCAGCGAGGCGTCGGAGGAAAAGCTGAAACTATAATAATTAGATTCATTTAATTTTAATGAGAATGTGGAAAGGTCGATGTTAATCAGTCGCTCTTAAGATATTTTGATACTAACTTAATTTATGTGCAAAATGTATTTATGATGCGGAAATCCTATTTTTCAAAATTAATACCAGAAAGAGCTTCCATATACAGGTTATCCATTCAGTTGTTTTAAAACTTCCGGTCTGGCAAGGCTGTCAGCTGCTAAATACCTGTCATCTGAAGTATTACTTAGCGAAAAGGACCAAAGAACAAGTAAAAGTGGTTAGAAATAACTACACAAGCGGTGATTCAAACATGGACACTTTTTGTGCATTTTGGGGTGATTATAGTCGCCATAATCGACCTACTGTGCAAGGAATTAGCAATATTATATAGAAATTTTAAGAGACTGGAAGCGTTACAGATGTGGTCAGGCCTGTGTATCACAGAAATATACGAACTACCGGAAATATCGCTTCTATAATTCGAATTTTAATCCAGAGCGCTATGGCCGTATGATAGCCGACTTTTTTTTTTTTTGGCCTACAATTGAAGATTATGAGCTGGACGATATGTGATTTGAAAAAGACTTTATTTTGGCTTTATTGCATGAGAAGTTTCCAAACAGCGTAACTTCACGTTTAGGTGACGTTAATTGGCCACCAAGATCATTCGACTTATCGCCGTTAGATTTCTTTTTTTTTTTTTTGTTTGCGTTACTTTAAAGACCATATTTGTGCGGATAATCCCCAAACATTGGAGCATTTGAAAATCAACATTCTTCAAGTTATCGCCAAGATACTGCCGAAAAGGTGCGAAAAATTGGTCGAAAACTACCTCAAAAGGGTCCACTGCTGCAACCAATCTACAGGTGGTCATTTAAATGACATAGTACTACCTTCATAATGGCAAAGTCCAAGCATTGTAATGTGATAAAAATTTCATCGAAATCATAGCTTTATGTGTGTTTTATTTAACTTTACTTTGAATCCGAAAAATGGATAACCCGGTATTATATAAAAGAACAGAGTTGAAAGAACATGATTTGATTAAGAACATTTTATTTTAAAAATAACCAAAAAGTTAAAGTTTTTAATTTAACAATGCCAACAAAATTATGACAAAAATTATGGTCGAAAACGTGACCGAAAATCGGGCTATCGCTATCGGTCTATAATAGAGAATTAATGGCAATATCAGTGGGCTGTCAGAGGATGGGATTTTGCATTTATATTATTAATCGTATGTGAAGTCGAAGACATCTTCAGATCCTCTCAGTTGAGTTACCACGGCAAAGGGGTTCGAAAGAGAGAGCAATCTAATAGGATTCAAATATTTTAATATCATAACAAAACATATTTTGAGGTATCCAAAAATTTTCCCCTTTAACTTTTTTTCACTTGTAAGTTTGCCTACATAAAGTATGGATTTCCACCGTTTTTCCAGTGAAAATCCGCACTTTTTTTGGTGTTTTCTCAAAAACCACACAATTTTGGTGGTCCCTTAAAAATGTACATGTAATGTAAATATGCATTCTATGAATGAGATATGGGAGAGCTTGCCACATTCAGTGAGCTTACACGAATTCTATTTTTAGACTCACTCAATGGGACCTACAATTTAACGAAGAATTAAACGGTGAAATTTTTTAAAAAAAATTCCGGAAAACGTCCATTTTTCTGGAGTTGGGTTCAATCCATCTATGGACAAGTTTTTCTTTACCAGACCTATTTTTTCAACTTCGAAGTTAGCCCGGTTGTGACTATGAAATATTCTTGTACAAAATTTCAGCCTCCTAGAATCAAGCTTTCCATACCGGCAGATGGACGATGGGACATGCTTTTTATATCAAGCATACTCTTTGGTGGTGGGGATACAAAGTAGAACTGATCCATGCTAACTTACGAGCCGACCTGACGTATAGATGGTGCTTGTAGTTTGAAAAAAATTATTTTGAAGATTTGTCAGCAATGAAGAGGTGAAGTCTGCGGGTGATGACTATTTTAAGGAGTTTGACAGTTCTTAATATAAACAGAGTATAGAAGCTATTAAATGCCACTGAAAAAGTGTATCGAGCTAAAAAGAGATTATGTTGAAAAATAAAGAACAATTTTCCCCATTTTTTTGTGCCTTCTTTGTTGAGTCGGTCAGTTTTGAGACCGTCCTCGCTGAATAGCTTTGAAATGTTCATGCGCCACTTACCGTGAATTAAGTGAAGTCTACCAGGCATTAAAATAGGTATTTGTTTTTGTCCCTCAGTGTTATTACGTCATTGGTTGGAAATCAACAATAACTAAACGTCGTATTTAGTTAATCTACTTAGTCTTAGCATAGAAGTGTCTATATGTGCTTCGTTTAAACAGTAACCAATATTGTTCTGTACTTGTTCGGTGTATCAGTGTCAAATCAGTGTTGAACACTCAGTATTGGACAACCAGTATATTATCCGTTTTAAAGCATTGAGTCTTCAAATACTGTAAAATAGGTAATAACATCTTGTGGTGAGGGTATTGGCTAGCTAAAACAAACATCCGAATTAGATTAATTGTCAAATTGCCCGTAGAGGGAAAAATTTTTGTATCAAAAAACAAATTTCCGAAAAACAAGGGAAAATTTCGATTTGAACAAACAAATTTCGATTTGAATTAATTGGGTTTGAATTAGATGATTCATTCTGAATAATATGGGCCAATGGCAATAACTTGTTTAGACTTGATTATTAACTTGATTTTGGTAAAATTTTTATTATTACATTAAAATAGAATCTTATAGAAGCAACTATGCCAAAATTTTGATGTAATTTCATTTCCGCCGCTTGATCATCTCACATAGAAAGATATTCCCAGATCATTCGCCTATAATACTATTTGAAATACTTGAATATACGATTGTCTGTATAAACTGAAATTTTTAAAAATCGCAAAACTTTTCACACAAATCCATCGATTACAAAGTTAAGTAATCGTTATAAATATTCAACATTTCTTTTTCACAACGCTTACAGCAAACAGCGGCACGAAATATTAAAGCTAAACGATATCACTCACAAACTCTACTCCGTATTTACAATTCAGCTCATGTGCCTGCCTAACTAAGTAACTGATTTTTCATTTGGGTTGCACGAAACTGGAGAATTTTGTGCGCAGTTGTGGCTGCAACTGGCACTTATGTAACGCCACGGTAAATGATTCAAAGTATTGCCACAAATCATGACATGTTCAAAGGCCTCCGCCTAAAGGAGAACCTTTATGAAAATGCCACACAAAGAAATGGAAAACGAAGCGCGCACCTCATGTGAACGAAAAATCGTATTCAGTTACACTGCATGATTGCATGAGGAAAGACCATTTTATAGGAATTGACTTGTCTCGAGTACGGTTGAGACACGTGGAAATGTATGTGGGAATATGTGCAGGACTGCGGACAATTGTAATGCAGTTTCATGACTAAACCTGGAAATATTTATACATTCAGGAATGGAAGAATAGAAGTAGTTGATATACTTAGTATCTGACAAAGTAGCCGACAATTACCAATAAAACTAATAATATAAATACTTACTACAAAAAATGAAGCTTTGTTGACTTCTAAAACAAATTCATGTTGAAACCCTTTTTGCAATAGTATTTTCAATACAAATTTTGGTTTAAATCTGACAAGGCTCCTTGTATTAAATGATGATAGGTTTTTAATCAACAAATGTGAAAATTCTATGATAGGTTTAATGCAAAAGTCTTTTGTAGGGATCCAGATATAATGTGAACGCTAACCTATATCTCTCATATGGCTTCTCAATCTCCGGCGGTTTCATTTAAATTCTTAATGAGCTTGAAATCAGTATTAAGATTTTTATAACTTAATCTCAAATATTATTTATTTAGTAACCACCAGATTGCTGCCTGATCTGGATTAAATTTGCAATTTAATTATCTATTTATTAAGATATCCAATTTCCGACATACGATACGATACCTATAATATTGAAAAAATATACTAATTTTTTTTCAAATCGGATCTTGTTGTTAGCAGAGATTACGTTGTAATCATTGAACAGCAGTCATTGCCCAAAACGGCAGAACTAATTAATGTCCTCTAGCGCCATATAAATGACTTAACCATGATTGAAAAAAAGTTTGGTACTTTTCTCGTAAAATACTATAGGAAGGGCAACTAACGCTCTGCAACTATTTAAATTTCGTGATATTTTGAGTTCTTATTTGTTGATTGTATAAACGTTTTCATTAAAATGTTGAGTTTTTGTTTTCTGTTTGATAAAAACAACAAGTCTAGCCATATTACGAAAAATTTTAGCATCTCATGGAACTTGCGATTCTGATCTTGTGATTTTCCTAAGGAGTTTGCAACAATAATGTTTTTGTTAACTCTTTTTCAATGCTTGGGAAGGCTGCAGTAACATATTGCACAACAAGTTGCGCCCGATGATATCTATATCATCAGCATTTGCGAGTAACACATGACTTTAATAGAAGACGGTACAGTTGGTGTAAACTGGTTAAGAGAAATTTTTACTTATCCCTAATGAACACTTCGTATTGGCCAGTGTCGCCCTACCAATTCATAGAAGGTTTGCAGAATACCCAACGAGGTTATGCAATTTTCGTCGTATCGGACTGTCGAAGATAGCTTTATAGTAATTGGTATGCTTCGGTTTGGTTTTCTTGACTCTTCTCTGTAGGATTTATTGCATGTGTGAATATCTGTCCAATTGTGGATGATTTACCACGTCTATTGCTGCACTGATAAGATTCAATTGCATTATATAGAATGGATATATTTGATATTCAACAGGGCCGTATCAGCGATAGGTAAAACACAATAGTTGGTGCAGGCTATATAATATTTTCCTTCATATCATGGATTATCTGATATGAATTCCATACCCTAGTAAGGTTTTTTTAGGGTAATATATTTCTAGAGTTTGTTATTTACATGAAGATTAGAGACGTTTTGTCATAGTAGTTGAGAGTAGCAATTGTTGGAGTAGGCTGTAAATGCCTCGGAGTATGCAACTTGGCGATGTTTAGTTTTTTTTGGTTGCGTACGTCTTTCACTTTACTTAATCTCGTTCCTACCTTGAAGCATGCCTTCTATCTATTATCACGTAATCAATCTATTTTTTTTTGTGTTAAGCTAGGTACTATGTTCTTTTCATGAGCAAAAAATTCCACGAGGTATTGTTTTCTCATGCAAAAAAATTAGTGGCATTGCCAGCTTTCCTTGTATCCAACACTGAAATGGGAACAGCTGATGTTTTTACATTATAATATGTTCGATAATATATTTGTAAAATTGTTAAGTTGCTTCTTTTTTTACTACTCATTCCGTTTTCAAGTTTATAAACGTATTACCGAACATATTGCAACGACAAATTTTCATTATATCGACTTCAGTGTTGGAAATCAACAAAAAAAGGGATGATGTTGCCACTTAAGAAATTTTTCCTCGTGAAAAAATATAGTGCTGTCTGATGGAAACATTTAACCTCAAATTCATGTTCTTTTCATGAAAAGTCACCGTGAAGTCGACAAGCTATCAGCCTTTATGGTCAAGAAATTGCCAAGTTGTCTTTTGAATACCACTGTGTTGGAATCTGGTTCAGCAACTATGCAAAGGTTTTTCGCGGCGGCGAAAGAAGCCAGTTGAATCCATTATCGAAAGTGCTGCTGTGCAGACTGAATTTTCCGATTGCTGAACTAAGAACAATTCCTTCATATTTTTGCGACAGGACTGATATCGTAGCCAGTATAGTGGTCGTGTGGCTTCGCCAGGCACTCGTAAAATGAATTTTTGGTCTTATCGTCCTTGTTTTCTATCGGGCACCGCGATAAAAAATATTTCACAGTGGTTCGGCTTGTGGTTTTTTGATTACAGATTACAGATTCAAATCGCATAACAGATGAGGTAGATGTCTCTGACATCATTTATATTACTTATATTAGCCGCCATCTCTGTTCAGCTGTCATCAGATGGATTTCAACTGAAATTAACATTAAATTCTTGCAATGGGTTTTGCTTATTCCCTGGTGGTCAGCTGTCAGCAGTAAAGACACAAGTTGGTTAACTTCAATGGTCCACAATGCTCTTCAAAATTTTTACTCATCCTTATCTATTTTATTTGCACATTCGAATAATGAGTCTCACAGCTTTTAAATTAAAAAGCTAGATATGACCATCACCGCTAAAAAGCGGTCCCTATTGATCATGAATTATGTTAATTATAGTCATCACATGAGCTCCTCAAATGATACCTGAAGCTTTTACAACTGTTTTGAATTCAATTTCGCCCATTCATGAAAAAAAGATAATGCAATGTTAACATATTCAATATCTAAGTGTGAGCGTAAATAATCCTACACGTTGACTCGCTCATTCAACCTGTCCATTCATTCTTAATTGGCCGTTGCCACCGCTTCTACTTTTTTTCTTCTTTCTTTTGGCCATCGTTGCAAGTGGTAATCAGTTTAACGATACATGGTAATTGATGATAGTTTTGAAGCCCACATTGGCCGGACTGTTTAGATGCTTTAGAATTTTAATTTCACACATTAATTTGTCCAAAAAGAATTTGTATTTGACGCAAAGAGTAAGGTATGATCAGCAAGGTAGCATTGGCAAATATATTAAATAATGTTATAATTCCGATTTTTTGGAATTTATATCTAATCACAGATAACATCAAGATGCTAATGGTGCCAAATGTATCGATAATGTTGCCAGATGGTCGTCATTCCAGCCAAGCCCCTGTTGTAAATAAAATGATTAAATGGCGCCAGACGACTGTGTGATTGTTATTATAACAGCATTTGAACATTGCGGGCTTAAAGGTGGCGTCGCAAAAAGGTGATATTGGAGAGTCCCTGTGTTAAAAGATTTTATAGCAAAATAATAAAACTAATGTTGCCTTTATATAAGTCTCAGTCAAATTTAACATCTTATTTAAACACTATGTTGGGAAGCACTTTATCTACTTTATGTGTTAAGTTTTTAAATGCAATACCAATGCGTGCAATGACGGGCCACCTAACAAAGTAAGTTATACTATGAGTACAGATTGATATAGATTAGAGTGGATGTAAAAAATGAACATTTCTATGATGGATTTTATTGAAACTGTTATTGTTATCCTCACCTCTTTCCCTCTCAGATACCGCGTGAGCTGGGTTGCATTTACAGCTGAACATGACGGTGGTTTCGGCCACACATCATTTCAGCACTGTTTTTGTTTTCCCACTGGTGTTTCGCCATGTTCATTGTTATTTCCAATTGGTTCACTGTTGTATTACACAGGCGCATGATCATCTCAGAAAAATGTTCTCATGAAACATGCACGTTTCCAGGGCCACCGATTTCAACATTTCGTGAATTTTCCTGGACAGTAATACATCACGTAGATGTTGGGTAACTGAGCCCTTCAATGTTCCGGTACTAGAGATTATTATAGTTATAATGCCTACATTGGTAATATGTGTCCTTTCCCTTATTTCGAGATCCAGGTCAGCATATTTGAATATTTTTTCAGCTACTGTTCGACTGATGTTCTCCGAAAGTGGTATTGCAATATCTATGACATATCCAACTCGTTCGCATTTATCTATCCAGACAATGTCCAGCCTTTCGGTTGACATAGAACGACTTTAGTGCACTTTATAATTGCGATTAATAAGTACTTCCTCAGGCTGATACTTGTAATAAGGAAACTTTTCCTCCAGGAATCGGACCCTGATTATAAGCATTTGGTGAATTATCTTTGCCACATTATTATGGCGTCTGAGCGATGCCGTTGTTGTTATTGCAGAGAGTCCATTTATGACATGGTTTGTAGCTTTCAAATGTTTTCTGCATCTCTCTCTTTGCAATATCTCTCTCTTTTATATATCTTAAACTCTTTCGCATTTATCTATCTGGACAATGTACAGCCTGTCGGTTGACATAGAACGACTTCAGTGCAATTTATAATTGCGATTTAAAAGTACTTTCTCAGACTGGTACTTGTAATGAGGAAACTTTTCCTCCAGAAATCGCCCCCTGATTACGAGAATTTGGAGATTTTTCTGTGCCACGTTATTGTGGCTCCTGAAAGATCCCGTACTTGTTATTGCAGGGCATCCATTTATGACATGGTTTGTAGTTTTTAAATGATTTTTGCAGTTTGACCACATAGTCGTCATCAAGATGACTTGTCGATAATGCCTAGTGTGCATTATTTCATCCTTTATTGCCATTAGAAACGCTTCTATTTCCGCTGACAGGCGATCATATTGGAACCATATTATCAATGCATCTCTGTCCATACTATCTAATTCTAATAAATGCTATCCAACTCCAATATATACTATCCAACTCCCTCCATCGCTCAATCATATTAGCATTCCTAACCAGATTTTTTATAGGGGCGAAATTTAATAATGAAAGTTTCAGTTGTGTGCAGTTTTCGTCCAGGATTATTAATGTCGAGTACCTGCAAATCTTCGTTACATTTGCGAAAAAGAATTTCCTGAGGTTGTGAATCTGATTGTAATGTTGATTATTTATATTCACTACATTCTGTCCGACCAACTTTCGCGGCAACATTATCCTTTCAATATATCCTTTATTTATGCAGAATACAATTCCCTGTCACATCACATTATTATCCCGGATGACTATGTCAGTACTGGAATGGCATAAGTGTTAATTGCCTTAACACATTCTTCGCATTCAATTTAGTCAAGCATAACCTCTTTATTCTATTTTCGCATCGCTATTGCAGGGGTTCTTCAATAGAAGCGTGGTATAGTCGCCTCATTTCTTTTATCCACAGATATTTTTTACGATTGACTGGACGCTAAGATTTGTATTATTTCAACATTTATAGTAAATGCCTGCGAATGTACCACTCGACGTCTTATCATCTCAATAGATTTATATACTTCCAACGCAAACCGCATATATATATTGTTACTGAACTTTTCACCAACGTCCAGCTGGTTCAAAAGGTGGTATTTTGATCTTGCGAACAATTTCCGATAATCCATATACAGTAGGTGGGTGACTGCAGATTGTCACTCCTGATGCGATATCTATTGGGAGAGTTATTCAATGCCCTACTAAGAGGTGCAAGGCCTAGGTAGAATCACAACGGGCTAAATGTGTCTCTTCAAAGCACTCCCCTATTTATCCGAATTTCCCTAGTGCTTATTCTATTAAGGGTAATGTGTGTCTTCCTAGTTGGCGTTAATATGAATTTACATAAATATGCTTTATGATCAATGCCAAGAGTTCATTAAATTATTATATTCGGATAGAAATTTCTCAGTGGTTAAGATTGTTCCGTGAATTTAGAATTGATAATTTTTATATATTTGAGAATAGAATTATATAATGCAGATATTGTAAGGTATAAATCTTGAGGGATTGATTCTTGCAATGGGTTCTGTTTATGCCCTGGTGTTAACTGTGCAATACTGTTCAAAGTTTTTAAAAATCTTAAGTGACTCACCGCCAATTCTGTTGGGAAATGTGTGAACTTGAATTCTTTTATGATTATTCCATTATACGGCGCAATAGAACGTGCATATTTAAAAAATAGATTAAAAAATAAATACAAAAGGTATGGTTAAAATAAATCTAAGGCATTGTAGAGTAATAAATGGAGTTTATTTTTTAAAAATAACATCATCTAAATGGTGACCCTCTCTACGACGGCACTCCTCTAACCGCAAACGAAAATTATTGAAAACTTTCTTCAGTAATACTGGTGTAATGGCTGCCATTTCGCCACGGATATTCTTCTTGAGCTGAACGATGTTTCTTGGATTATTACTGCAGACTTTGTGTTTGAGGTATCCCCACAAAAAAAGTCAAGAGGCGTCAAGTCTGGACTACGTGGGGGCCATGGGATATCACCTCTTTCCGAAATCAGTCTGCCAGGGAACATCTGCTTCACCACCGCAATGGAGTCATTTTATGTGTGACAGGTTGCTCCATCTTGTTGTAACCAAGCTCTGGAATTCACTATTCTTGAACTTTCAATTTCTGGAGCCAAAAATAAGTCCAACATCTCAACATAGCGTTCTGTATTAACCGTGACGTTTTGGCCCCGCGCATTTTCGAAGAAAAAAGGACCAATTATTCCTCTGCCAGAGATTGCCGCCCATACTGTCGCTTTAGGACTCTGCAATGGTTTCTGGTGTTTGATTTTGCGATTTTCACTGTTCCAGTAACGACAATTTTGACGGTTTACGAACCCATTCATAAGGAAATGAGCCTCGTCAGAGAAAAGGATATTGTCAAAATTGGAAAGTCGTTCTATTCTTGTGTTAATTGCAGCTTATATGGATGCAGTTTAAGATCCAATGTTAAAATTCGTTGCAAACTTCATCGCGATAATTGTAAGACAGACGATCTCTTGCGAGTCGACATTTGTGGATTTCCTCGTACTGACTCCATAACTCTCTCAACATTGTCTTCGGTCCTAAATGTTCTTGGGCGACCATTTGCTTGTGGTTTAAATGTTGAACCGGTCTCTTCAAAACGCTTTACCCATATTTTAATTAAATTAGCACTCGGAGCTTCACTAATTCGCCGTAGTGCATACTCAGCACAATGCAGTCGCCTAGTAGCAATATGTGAACGAGAGCTCTCGCAAAATGCGCGCACGCAACATGCGCGACGCTTTCCGTCGAAGTGATTCATAGCGACTAAAACTCCATGAGCCCGCCAACCCAACGATGTAGGCGCCTTCCGCCCGCGCCTCTTCTACCCCGCAAAAAAAGATGATGCAATATGCACGTTCTATTGCGCCACCCTGTATAAAATATGAGGGCGGCCCAAAACTAGCCAACCTGACGTATACATGGTACCACTGGTTTGAAAAAAAATTATTTCGGTGAAAAGTGGCAACCTTATTAAACATGTGTTTTAAGTTTCAAGGCGCTACGATATTATTTTTGTTTGACGATCTCAGTAAATTTGTAAACATGGAAAAAATTGGTCGCCGTCTCAGTCTAACCAATATTAAAGTTGAGCTGGATTCTACTCTGGGGGAGTCTGCTGCTTCATTTACGACTGTAAAATATTGAGTAGCAGAGTTTAAACGAGGCCATACGAGCTGCTAAGACGAACACCGTAGCGGTGGACCAATTGAGTTGTCCACGCCAGACACGGTTAAGAAAATCCACCAAATGGTATTGGACGATCATCGGCTGAAAGTGTGTGAGCTAGCTGAAATGATAGGCATTTCAAAAAGTGCTATAAATCGCACATTGACTGAAGATTTGAAAATGAGAGAGCTGTGCGCAAGATGGGTGCCGCGCTAGCTTTCAATAGATCAAAAACAGCTTCGTAAAGATGTTTATAACTATGGCTGAGACATGGGTCTACCGCTTCACAGCTGAGACAAAGGAGCATCACAGCCTAAGCAGTGGACAGGAATGGGAAAATCGTGTCCAAAAAAGCAGAAAACGGTTTTATCTGCAGGCAAGGTCATGGTGTCTGTGTTTTGGGATGAGCATGGGATGGTTTTTATTGATTATCTTCAGAAAGGAAAAACCAGCATTTGTGTGATGAAATTATGGAAAAAGGCCGCATTTAGCTAAGTGTTGTTCCATCAAGACAGTGCTCCAGTTCACATATCCATTGTGATGACCAAAATTAATGAAGTCAATTTGGAATTGCTTCATCACGCACCTTATTCGCCAGGTTTAGCTCCCTCGTACTATTTTCTATTTCCAAACTTGAAAAAAGATTTGCCAACAATGGAGAGGCGTGGTCTGCGGTTGGTGGCCATCGTGAGGAGTTTGACTGTTCTTACTATAAACAGGGTTTAGAAGCTATTGAATATCGCTGGAAAAAGTGTACTGAGCTAAAAGGAGATTATGTTGGAAAATAAAGAACATTTTTCCAACTTTTTTGTGTCTTCTTTGTTATGTGGGCTAGTTTTGGGACCGCTCTCGTATGTGACTACTGGCACCTTATAGAAACATGACTACGTTTTAATAGTATTTACGCTAAATGTCCGTTATTAACCAACAAGCAAGCGATAATTGCAGCCTTATTCAGATTGTCGTTTGTTCCATATACTCGTATAACACTTTTTAACTCAAAAACTATCATCACATACGTATACTTATAGCTCTGTAAAGGCTTATTTTACTTTTTTCTTCTTCGGTGACTTTAACTGTTTGCAAACGACGTGACTGGACGTTATTCGACAATAACTTGAAAATTGAGCCAAAAGCTATTTCGTTAATTGGGTAACCGTGGAACGTGCTCCAATTTCAATTATATTATATTTTATTAGATGTTTAGAGCATTAAACGTTAATTAGAGCATAGTTGTTGTTCAGAATAAGTAATCCCTATTTCAGAGATCACTAAAATTTATGTTCATTCCATTATGCGGATTTTTTTAGGTAAACAGAGTAAATGTTTAATTTTTGAACTGAAATCGATCAGAATTTCTTATAAATCTTATAACAAGCACAGCAACTCGATGAAACACGAGCAGAATATAATAACGACGAAGATACACAAAAAACCTGTTGTATACGAGAGACGATCAAAGCAAACTGAAAGAGAGTACGGTTATCTTATTAAACTCTCAGAGTTGGCTTTAAGAGTGAAATTACCTCCTTTTTTTTGTTTGGGGAGTGCAAGAGAAGCCTTGTTTGCAACATGTTCCCAGTGCAGAGCGAAGAGAGAAATGAGAGCATGATTAGAGTAGTGATCTCATTCGTTATCACCTATTACATTACTGCCGCTGTGGCTTTGATCAATGTTAATTGTTTTGTTTTGTTTTGTTTAGCTCTTTCCACGACTTTGTCAAAATTGTAGCGTTGCTGTTTATTGTATGTTGCAGCATCTACTTATATATTTTGCAACATCTTTGCTTTACGTTTTTATTCAGTAATGTGAACGTATATCTACGGGGATATACATACGTACGTACGTACGTACATGCATACGTACGATTCAACTGTGTGTGTGCTATTGTATGTTCATGTGTTAATGACAACAGGTGTCTTTGACGCTCTGTATGATCCCCTGGATCGCTTAGAGGAAGAAGACAGTAGCAATGCAGCTGTTACAAAAATAAACCAAAAGACACAGCGAGCGTTTTTCATTAGCATTGGCCAAATTTGGTCAAGCAAAGCAACGACTAGTAGTCGGTCACTCACTGCAAACAGGTTTGTACTGCGTTAAGACGGAAGAGGTTTGTTTTGTCTAGAGCATCAGACCCTCGTCACCAAAGATGATGGCTGTATCAAAATGATGAACATGCTGGTCAGGCGATACTGCTGGCTGGCGTTGTCGCCTCGGACGTTTTTAAAGCATGTTGGCTGATTTCTAGTGTTAAGTGTTAAGTGGAAAGTTAAAAAGGTTGTTGACGATATTAGTTTTTTGTTTGAAATGTAGTTGATATATTGGGTGTAATCAAATGATAAACAAACTAAAGCGATCGAGCGGAATTTATATTAACGCTTTCACGGAAACTGAATGGATGCAGGCGGAACAAATAATCTTATTCGAAATCATAGACCTTAAAAGGGTGTGGGCGAAAGAGATGATTGTATTCAAAATATAGGGTTATTCTTTTTTTGGGTTTTAACTAAAGTTAAATAAAACACACATGGAGCTATGATTTCGATGAAACTTTTATTTCATTATAATACTTGGATCTCCATTAATTATGTATGAGATACAACGTTATTTAAATGACCGCCTCTGGATTGGTGGCAGCAGTTAATCCTTTTGAGGTAGTTTTCGACCACTTTTTTCCATATTTCCGGCGATATCACGGCGCTAACTTGACGAAATGCCATCAGCTATTAAATACTTGTCTTCTGAAGTGTTATTTATTCAGTGAAAGATTTGCCATTTACTAAAGTGGATCTTTGAACAACCGAGGAACGCGTAATAAAAGTTAAAACTCACTACATAATTGGCGATTCAAACGTGGGCACTTTTGGTGCATTAAGGGGTGATTATGGTCGTCATAACCGACCAACTGTGATAGGAATTGGCAAGATTGTGAGAAATTTGAAGAGACTGGAAGCGTTAGAGATGTGGTCAGGCCTGTGCATCATCGCGATGTACGCACTGCCGAAAATATCGTTTCTGTTAGCGAAAGTGTGGCAGATAATCTAAGGAATCATTATCGTCGATTCAAAGCGCTATGGCCGTATGATAACCGGCTGTTTTTGGTCTGCAATTAAAGATTATGAACTGGACAATATGTGGTTTCAACAAGACCGTGCCACGAGCCACGAGGAGCCATGAGCCATGAGAAGTTCCTAGAAAGCGTAATTTCACGTTTTGGTGGTATCAATTGGCCACCAAGATCATGCGAGTGGACGCCTTTAGGCTTTTTTGTAGAGCTACATCAAAGAGCGTGTTTATGCGGGTTATCTCCAAACGTTAGAGCATTTGAAAAACAATATTCGTCAAGTTGTCGTCGTAATACTGTGGTCGAAAACTACCTCAAAAGCATCCACTGCTGCAATCAATCCAGATAGGTTAAATGTCATTGCATTTCGTACATAATGGCAAGGTTCAGGCATTATAATGAAATAAAAGTTTCTTCGAAATCATAGCTTTATGTGTGTTTTATTTAACTTTACTTCTGAAACCGGAAAATGGATTAAGCGGTACGATAATAATTGTGTTTTATGTCCATTTTAACCATAAAATGCCGCGTATTACTGTGTGCAAAAAACAAGGCCTGTTGTTTTGCAAAAAAAAAAAAAAGAAAATAAAAAAATAATTATTTAATTGTCAAAACCTGTTTCATCGCCTTTAAATATTCAAATTTACTTATGCCAAATAGCCGCTCTCCGATATGGCCTTCAGAGCTCTTTGCGATGCGATGCGACTCAAAACGGTTTAGCCGGAGTGATCTTTTGAGTTTAGGAAATTATCAGATGTCGCGCCATGTTGAATCAAGCAAATACTCGTACGATAGTTGTGGAGCGATTTTTGTTGAATTTTTGGGCAAAACATTCCCGAAGAGCCAATGCAGTATGAAATGTCGCTGTTGTTGAGCAAATAAAGATTTGTCTCCCATATTCCATTCATGAGATGCAAGAGAATTTGTTGTATTGCCTTAAAATTATTGAAAACCTATGTTGGCTCATCACCTAGGTGGAATCATACTATAATTTTACGCAATATTATAACATTTTTTTGTGTGTAAAATATTGAAGTGTTAGTAAAATGAATAAATATTGAGCTGGTAGAATATCGTCGTCAAAAATAGTATATAAAAATTAATTGATTAAAATAATTTGAGAAAGTTTTTGGAGTGATTTCCACCACTTGTGTATTTCCTCGGGCTTATTTTTGTGCAACTAATTATGTTAATAAATAAATTAGTTTAACTTATTTAATTTAAGGTTAAGTAAGATTCACGTTGGCAGTAGAATTCATAACTTCAAAAAACCATTTGTACGAAATATGTACCAATAATAAAAAATATGTAATTCAGAGGGCTTTTTGATTTGCCAAAAAAAGCAATCGGTTTATGACAAAAAAGCTGCCGTAACTAAATTATTTTTGTTAATAGTAATTTTTGGCCCACTGTTGAAATTATTTGGAATTTGACATTGATTTAATTTGGATTTCGTTCAAAACATTTCTACTCTGGTTGTTTAAAGTAAAATAAAGTTATCGTATTTCAATCAAATTTCATATAATCAAAAAGGCCGAAAGCAACAAATAAAAATCTTGTTTGGGAGACGATTTGGAATCACACAGAGAGATTGCAAAAAAGTTTGTAGTGCAACATTTCTTAATTGGTTATGATCGGTTGCGCTTGCTTAAGAGCAGCAATTGGAAGATTTAAAAGTAAGTCAGGTGTTTTTATAATTACTGGTGAATGGTGCATCTGTTGCCACTATGTGTGATGCTCTCTTCTTTCTTTCTCTTCCTCTTTTCCTCTCTCATTATGTTTATGCCAGATTATTATTGCTTATGTTTATAAACATTTGGAATGCAACATCTATGCTCTGTACGCGTGAAATATTTGCCTCCCTAAAGTATACTTTACAGTTTGTGTTTAACATTTATTTCGCTTTGTGTTACAGAAAAACGCTTTACCTCAAATGCCCAGAGTAATTGTACAACTCCATCGACTACGTCAACCGCGGCCAGTACCCCTACCGGCGGTAGTGCAACCAGTGTAAAAGGTTCGCCGCCCACAAAGAAATTCCAACTAAACACTAGACGTCTAGATGCCAAAACAACAACACCAGGGAAGACTCCTTTAAAAGGTGAGAGACAAAAAATTATTTTTTTCAGCAGTAAATTCACATTATATGCTTTTTTGCAATCGCTGCTATCGCCATCATGATCATGGTATAGAAAAACCGATATTATCAATAGCTAAGGAAATGTTTAAAATATCGAATATTGTGAAAGCTTTCATTGTGTTTTATATGTACATGCGGCTGTAGAACTTCTTTGATTCAAATTTTGATGCGAAAAAAAATTGAGCTAACTGATTGGGTTCCATTTGTTAAAGGTGTGAATCACACATACGAGTATGCTATACAACGCTTGTCTGCCTGCATCCCCCTAATCATCAGTTTATTGCTGCAAATAATATATTCATTAGCATTTTTTTGTTAATTTGATTTGCGATTCCCAAAACAAATTTTATGAACATAAATTAACACGTCGATTCAATTTATTATGCTGACAACCGCATCATATTGATGACAACAACGACGATGTAGAGGGGGTCAGTTCACCGAAGTGGGGTTGTTGTGTATCGGGAATTGGATGAAATTGTTGTTGTTGCTGTGCGTCGCGTTAAATTTCATATCGAAAAGTAAACATGACGAAAGAATTGGTACGTTATTATAAATTTGGATCAAATGTGAAGGGAGGGAGAGAAATATTAATTAGTGGGCATATTTCATATTTCCGTGGGAGAACGAATTTTAAATTTCAAATGCCCAACTGGCATTAATAGATTTGTCTATTATTTAAGAAAATTGTAGCTTCCCCGCTAAGCCATATCAGCAATCAGGATTTAAAGTTGTTTTGATATATTTCCTTCATTGGAAACGTCTTTTGAAAAATCCTGTCATGTTTTTGTTTCAATTTTGATTTCCAAATGTCAAAAATACATGAAGAAAGTAAGATGGAACTCCATCAAAAACCAAATTACAAACCAAATTTTAGCATATTTTACGAATTTTCGTTTACCGGAATTATGGCGCAGGAATTGAGTCAACTGTCTTTGAGGGTTTTTCTTGATTTCAATACCCATAACAATTTCGAAAAATACAAAATAAACAAAAATATGTTTTCTTTTACATTTTTCAGTTATAGGTGTTTTGTCTTTCTTTTTCTCCTTTCAAATTTGTCGACGATAATGTAGCCAACAAATCCGTTGAACACAAATACCTATATAAATAATAAAATGGATGAGAGCCAAATACGAAACTATGTCAAAATTGGTTCGGAATTTCGCTTTAGGTATTGTTTCGCCCTGTTTTTTTTTTTTCAGAAAAAAACGTTTAAAGAGCAGTGATATTGTCGAGCTTTGCAGTGGATAATTGTGAATTATTTACAATTTATTACCAATGTTGCCAATTTAGTTTTGTCCCCGTTTATTTAGCTTTTTTCAATTTGTTTAGGGGGAACATTTTGGATTTATCTTTAAGCTTTTTTTGCGACTTTTTTTCGTATACAGGTTTGATTATTATTAGATTATTTTTGCCTTTTTTTTGCAAAGTACGTTATAGCGACCTCTTTTGGCGTAAATAAAGCCTAAAATAATTCGTAATTTCTACTTGAAATTAGTACTGTAACTCTCAATTTAAAGGAAAACGATATGACAATAGAAATTCTTGTAGTCAACCCAATTTTACTTTGTTGCGAAATAGTTTAGAGAAATTTTTTGCAAAGTAAAGCTAAGTTATCTGCACGGTAATTTGAAACATTTTAATTTATGTGAAGAAAAATTAATATTTTAATGCCTTCCTACGAACTACAGTCGAATTTTGTTATAAAAAAAAAACAAATAAAAAAAGTCAACTAAAATAAAATAAAAATAAAAAAGAAACAAAGAAATATAAATCTAGTGTCTTAAAAGTGATACTAGAATTTAATTGTTTGAGAAAATCTAATCAAATAATAGAGTTTCGTTAGAATCTGTGAGTTCTTCTCTATTACGTAATTGTAAATAAAAAAGTTGATATATTCAGTAATAAAATATCGACATTGTTAAGGAAACTTCACACAATATCTTCGCCATTTTGATCAATATTTTGAGAAAAAAATGAATTTTAAAATCAGGCTTAATTAGATTTCAGACTAGATTTCATTTTAATACAATTTTACGTCAGGATATAGTTTTAAATTCTTACATAATCAAATCATTCATAATTTTTTATGAAATATTTGTAATTCACAGATTTTTGTTTGAAATGGTTTAATTAGTTGTTTGAAACTGTACATGCGCATTGAGCGAAATGCATCTAATGTTTGAATTTACGAAAGAATCGTGAAAAAGCTTAATCATGTTTGACAAATTTAAGCTTATCTTTATTCTCTTTAAGCTTATCTAGTTTATAATTATGTATAAAAAAATACTTCAAAATTTTCAAACTATCGGCTCAAACGTGGACCGCTCTGTGAAATAAAGCTTTCAAAAGACTACTTGCTGCAGATTTTTATAATAACATGGGCAAGTTAGCTTTGGCTAATGGATGGTTAGAAAATATTTCGTATAAGCACACATTTTATTATGTGAAATGAATCAGAATATAATTCTACAAAACAAAAAAAAAAAAAAAAAAAAATCACAAATATAGAGGTATCCATTTTTCGATTTCAAAAGTAAAGCTAAATAAAACACACATAAAGCTATGATTTCGCTGAAAATTTAATTCCATTACAATGCTTGGACCTTGCCATTATGAACGAAATGCAATGTCATTTAAACGGCCGCCTATGAATTGGTTGCAACAGCGTCATTTTCGAAAAAATGCGGTCCAATGATACATCCAGACCATAATACGCACCAAACAGTCAGTTTTTCCGGATGTAATGGCTTTTTCACAATCATTTATGGGCTCTCCGAGCCGCATATGTGACAATTTTGCACCGGGTGAGAAATGAGCATGAGCTTCAGAAGAAAATTTTGTTCAATTGAAAGCCCACGTTTCAGTTACCATCTTTGTAGTAAATTTTGGCTATTTTTATGCGTTTTTCGGTTGTTAAACCTTTCACTAACCAAATAACACTTCAGATAACAATTACTAACCAGCTGACAGCCTTGCCAGACCGGCGGTTTTGAAACCACTAAATGGATAACCCCATATTCGAATTAATATTCGAATTTTTAAGTAGTATATTAATCGAAGTAAATAAGCTGTTAATCAAAAGTTAAGCTTTAGAAAAAGATCGTACGGTTTGTGGCCATAAAAATTGTTTTGTCGGTTTGGATATTTTAAGAAAAAAATTGTTCAAAATTGTGTCAAGTCATTGGATCCAATGGTAAGAATGTAAAAAAATTAAGTTGAGTATGTGAAGACTAATGATTTTTTTTTTTAATTTTTATAAATTCTTGAATTGAATAGAATTGTAAGCACGTATATTATCCAGCAAAAACTTTAAATATGAATAAAGATCTCAGCTGTCAAGTTTGAGCTTATGAGAGACAATAAATATTAATGTACTTCAGTACTTTTTTCATTTTTTCTGGATTTTTTTTAGCTATTTTGTCGCGTAAGTTTAGGCTTTTTTTATAATCAAGTTCTGGCAACACTCCAGTGTACTTTAATATATTCTTACCACGGTCTTGACCAAATTCAATGGCAACACTGTGTTTTTTGTTTTGCCTTTTTTCATTATCTACTTGTGGCAGCACTGCTGTATGCTTTAATAAATTCTTGCCTCGGTCAAGGCCCTAAATTCAATGGCAATACTGTGTTTTTTACTTGCGAAAAATTACTGGACCATTTCTGGACCATCACGGGATAGTATGAAGCAAGCATCAAAAAATATGTTCATAACGTGGTAACGAATGAGATAGGATTAAATCACATCCGGTAATCACATCTGAGTAAGCTCGATTATTACATTTCAAATTGGCCAAAATTGATTCATGTTAAATCTAATTGATGCGGCTCACTAGTACCTAAATGCATCTTGTTGTTTTTGCTGTGAATTATTCAATTAAAGAATGAAAATGAATCTGAAATGAATAGAGATTAATTTTCTTCCACAAAACATTAATATGAGAAAACCGCAATGTGTGGTATTGTGAGGCCAGCCTTGACCGCTTCCAACAATATACGCGTCCTATTTAATCGGAATTTGCGTGAAATGTTTCCTTTATATGATGGGCTTTTTAAAACTTATATCAATACCTTTCATTTTTTCAAAATATATTGTTTGTGGTCTTCTTTTTGGCAAGTGCGAAAAGTAAAAGTTTGCGAAAGAGATAAGTTGAAACGCTTAATGAACAAATTACTATGAAATTAATTGCCTTTTTAATGATAAATAACATGAGTCTACATACAGTCAATTGTTAATTGAATAACGCAACCGAGCCGTAAAAGAAATGCTGCTCTTAATGTTGTTCCCGTCGTAGTGTCGTCCAGTCTGCTCGAATACAATTTGCTCTTCCATCCTATCGAATCATTCATCATTTCATGGATTTCTTTGCGTGCTCATTTAAGATATTTGGCGCTAAAAAATATGCCAATTGAATTTGAGTGACGCGAGTTAGGCGCGAAATGGAGTGATTTCATTCATCAGTGAAACATTTAGTGAAGTATTTGATAAGCCGGTTCACCCAGTGACAAAAATATTGGAAATTAAAATTGTGGAGGCGTCAATTGTTAGACGTTACCAAAAAAAAAAAAAAAACAAAAACTTTCCATTTGTTAAATCGAGGAAATAACAAAGTGGTGCCTGTTTGAAAAACAATAACATTCAGATGCCATGGCTACAAACCCTTTTAGCTCTTATAAAAATTGGTCTGTGAACCCCTTTATTTGTATATGTATATTCAAATAGACTACTTTTTTCATTTCAGCCATATGTGCTAAATATAGTAGACCACTGTGTTGCACTGAGGCAGGTGTTATTTCAGGATTTCCATACTGTAGAGTTTTACACACCTGTTCCACTGAAAGCGTTTTCAGTTGGCTGGTGCTGTCGCCTCATACCTGCCATGCATTCAAACGGGCTGAGAACTCGAATTTTGCGACAGTTTGGATGGGGGGCACATAATTGTTGCTCGCCTAGAAAAAAATGTCATTTAAAGTTAATTATTTATGTTGTTATTTTGTTTTTTTGTTTCATTCTCGATGTGAACGCGAAAACTTTCGTAGCTAAATACAGGCCGTAACAAAGCCACAATCCACTTGTTTTCGTATGAAATAGCACACGAGCGCCCCATTTAGAGCACATTAAACCATTCAGCGTTGCCACAGCTGAAAACCATGAATAGAATGGGGTGTGTTTGTGCAGGATAAACGCTAACGCGTATACACAATAGTTTTTATTCCAGCACTTCGGAGAACGAAATTGAATTAGAGGATGCATTAAAGAGGAGACATCGCTGGAGAATTTTAATAATCAACGACCACCCAACGGAAGCTTAATTAAAAAGGCAATGCATCAGGATTAGGAGGAGGTAGCGATAACATGATGCCCTTGCAAAAGTTAATAACAATTTCTGCAGAAACTCGATTACTTTATAAACAAACGTTTTGTCAAGAAATAGTGATGTTCAATGTTTAATATTTTCTTAGAAAACCTCTTCTATGAATAATAAATAAACGTAATTTCGCATGACAGATTTGCATTTTTTTAGTTTAATGATTGATGAATCTTACATCAGTCACTATTACTGCGAATGACTTCACACTCTATATTTAAGGTGGGAACACATTTTGCAATTTCTATTCAAGTTTTCAGCCATTATTCACATCATTACACTTCACCTATTCGCGATTGTGATGATGACAATGATGAGGAAATACTCCGTGTGAACGAGGTTCATTATAAAGTAATACAATATAAAAAGGAGAGAGCGTTTTCGAAAATTCGTTTTATCAGGTTTTAAAAATTTCGCAATTTAGATATACGAAATAATTAAGATATGCAAATCATAACAGTTTGGTGATTTATGATGCCCGAGAGGAAGTTACGGAAGTACCCGTAGATTTGACCAAATATAAACTTTTTTTATTATTATTTTATATTTAACTAGCCGACCCGGCAAACGTTGCTTTGTCTTCAAATTTTATTTTTATTGGAAATGTTTCAATGTTAAACAAAATTCTGTTTAAATACCGTTAGCAGGAGCAGAAATAATTGCTTTTTAATTTGTGGTTTGTATAGGAGGTACCACTCCCCATTGTCCAATCCCGCCCATATTTGCAGCAGCACTTAAGATATGTACGCCAAACCGATGTACCAAATTTTGTTCAAATACCGTAAAAAGGAGTAGAAATATTGGATATTTAATTTATGGTTTGTATGGGAGGTTGCCACGCCCCATTGTCCAATCCCGCCCATATTTGCAGTAGCACTTAAGATATGTACACCAAACCTACGCACCAAATTTTGCTCAAATAACGTAAGCAGGAGCAGAAATAATTGATTTTTAATTTTTTGTTTGTATGGGACGTACTACGCCCCTTTGTCCAATTGGACCGAATTGTAAATATAAACCATCCCGGGCACCACCCAGACGCATATACAAAAATTTGTGCAAAGCGGTCCAGCCGTTCGGGAGCTTTAAGCATCGGAACAAACCACGATTCATTTTTATATATATAAGATAATAAGATAATAGTAATAAGTAATAATAATAATAAATAAATAAAATAAGTATAGATAAAATAGCTAAAGGTGTGAATATCATTAAAAGTAGCCGTCAAACAACATTTAATTAACACATTATTTCGGAATGTTTCTCTGTTTTGTTATATTTTTAACACGATGCCTTTGAATTGGCCAGTTCTGTCTTATAAGACCTAAATAGATCCAAGTGATAGTAATCCAACCCGAGATATCAGATCAATATGATTTAACTTTGTATGACAAATAATAATGAATCAAATTTCAGATAAAACTATATTTGATGACTACCATTATAGTTAGGTATAGTTTGATATTAGCTTAGATTATAATGATAGTGTAGTATAGGATCCTCCAACTTTCGTTTTCAAGTAAAGTTAAATAAAACTCACATAAAGCTATGATTTCGATGAAACTTTTATTTCTTTAAATCATTTAAATGACCGCCTCTGGATTGGTTGCAGCTGTGGATCGTTTTGAGGAAGTTTCCAGTACAAAAAAAAAAAAAAAAAATGGCCACATGACATCTTCAGACCATAATGCGCACCAAACGGTCACGCCAATTTTGCTTGTTGATATTACCGCCGAGTGAGAAATGAGATTCATTGTTCGATTGAAAACCCACGTTTGTATCACCACTTTTATAGGTATAGTAAGTTTTGCCTATTTTTACGCGTTCTTTATTTGTTAAATGATCCAATATTTGTAAATGGCAAACCTTTCAATAAATAAATAACACTTCAGATGACAGGTATTTAGCAGGTGACAGTCTTGCCTGACCGGCGGTTTTAAAACTACTAGATGGATAACCCCATATTGAATTAGATCCGATCAAATTTAAACTTTTTTTAATCGAGTTGTGAATAGAATTGTGCGATAGAATTGGTTGGAGATTTCAGTTGACAAATAATTTGAAATTGTTTTTTTTAATATTTTTAATAGAAAATTTGGAAAACAGTAAATATAGCCAAATCCTCACTTAAATGTAGTGTTATCTAGTAGTAAATAATTAGATACGATTAGATCCATGAATGTTTTGTGCGACCTTAAATGATAAGTCCGCACGATTTGCGTTTTGTATAATGACTGATTTTATTTAATTCTAAAATATTATCACTAATGTTCCATATGGCACACCCAGAGACAGCGACCCCAGATACCCAGACGATAAGTACGGATCAGCAATTGTTTAAGGGGTTTTTCTATTATCTTTACGGTTTAGCGTTTCATGTCTTAAACTGTGTATGATATTTTCAAGTTGACTTTTATATATCGTATGTTGGTTTTAGCATAAGTCGTAAAATGTAGCAAGCGATGCATGTGGCGTCAATATGATTCAATATGCAATACCTAAACAAACGCTATAGGAAAAACATGACCCTTCTTATCTTATCAAATATGTTTAACTCTAAACAATGCTGTTTACAAGGCTACTAAATATTTGCAATGTTTAGTTTAATGAATTCACATTACATGTCCGTTTGGCCTTTAACTTTGTAGTATTGTGATTACAATACGGATTTCCGTATATTCACCGCATATTATGCACAAAAGGCCTATAATTTCGAAAGTGTTCAAGTTTCATTCACTTATATTTAGTAGTTGTTACCTGATAGTTGGTGTTGTAGAATCCTTATTCAATGACTGTTTTGACCTTTAATAATAGATATATTAAAGAAATTTTGCTAAATAATTGAAATATGGGTGTATGGCTTAAAATACTTTTCACAAAGAAGACGATGCTATTGTTAACGTTTTACTTGAAGAAGTAATGTTTCAGAAATTTATATTTGTTTCAGATATTTTTACATTCTATATCAAGAGTTTATACTTAATGCTTAGAGATTACCAATTTCCTATTTTTTTCATTATTTTATTAGCTCTTTAGCTGTATTTCAATGAATCCTCCATACACATTTCAATATAGACCGTTTCAATTTGAAATATTCCGAAACATAGCAAGGCAATGTTGTCAATTGAAATATTTATTATATGTTTCCAAAGAAAAGACTTTGATCAGTTCTGGAATTTCAGTGCACATTTTGAATCACAGTGTGAATGCGATAATATTACCAATATTGCCATTTTCTTGGGGTTTTCAGTAAATTTTACCATCTAAATGGCAAAACAAATAGAAACATTTTATTTCGTATGGAAATTTTCTGCATCCTTGAAATATCCCATATTTGCTTTGATGGAAATGGGAAAGCAACTTCATATCTACGACGCCATCTGCCATATAGATAAAATTCAATATATTCATTGCGTGGGCATTAGGTCTGTAAAAATGGGCCATAAAGTAAATTCTCTTACAATCTTTTTAGCTTAGATCGCTTTTAATGTAACTAAATTGCTTCAAGACAATCCTCTGCAAGCTGTTTTGTAAATTTCAAAATTAATATAACAACCCATGATTATAATATTTCTTAAAGAGAGAAAGCATTCAGGATCTTCCGCTGAAACTAGATGTATTTATCACAATTTTAAAAAGTTGACAGTAATAAATTAAATTTCTGTCAAATATATCATGTAGTAATAAAATTGTATTCTAAAACTTATGCGCACATAAACGTACAATCAAGCCAATGTGGGATTTATGGAATTATCTAGGAATTATTATTAATTACTAGAATTTATTTAATCATTGGCAAAACACTTTACTGTTCGTTTGATCGAGGTTTTGCCGATAAAAAGTATAAAATAAAATCGAACAAGCAAGGAATGATTTTACTTTCAAAAATATTCTGTCTGGGACCTACTTGATCGCTGCTGATAGTTTGCTACAAAATAATTTGATATTCGAAAGTAGAAGTGTTCATAAGAACTCCTAATTCTTAGCAAGTTATGTGAAAGATTAGTCAACGCGGCCTACGAAAGAATTTTTGTGGCCCCCTTGCGCATCGATCTGCCCATCATACTGCGGTATTTTCATTCAATCGGACAACATTATCGCTGTTTTTTGACTTTGACAAAGCTTTTGAAGATCTGATACAGCTCATGTTTCATATACTGTCCAAAATCTCTGGAATAGGGCTCACATATTTTAACGACTTGTTGTGTCATTATCTATCGTAGAATTCTGTAACGTATCGCTAAACCAGTAGAGTTAGTGATACAGCTGTATTTTTGTTCGTCTAGGAGGGCTTTGAACTTAGATAGCCATACCAATAATTTGGATTGACTCCATTTATTATTAATGAAGATTTTGATGATTCCTTCCCAATGATTGAGAAGATTGAAGTAACATTTTGCAATTCTTAGTGACGTAAAATGTTAGATGATCAAACGTCTTCGCTGAAGACCTATTTTAGTATTAGGTGAAATCATATATCGATGTTTTTTTGGTCATAAATTTTCTTCGTTTACAACCAGATAAAAAGATTTGCGCAACATCTAGTGAGTTCCCTAAGAATCCTGCATTAGAAATATAGAATTTGCGATATTTTTAATTAAAAATATAGTGGGGGTTTTGTTTGCTAAAACTCCGGCAATTATACTACGGTATGAATTGGGATGATGACACCATTCAGATCATAGTTGTGCTAATATCATGCGGCTGGTGTGAGTCATGCTTTCGTTAAGGCCAGCAATTGTAAGTTTATGATCGCATAGAATGATCACCGGGGGAAAGCATGAAGTTGTGTTTCTGTATCAAACAATTGGAGATGACTCATAATGATGATGGTCCGCATTCATGTGAAGATGTTTTGCTGTTTTAAATAAAAACTCAACCGTTACTGCAAAACAATTTCGACACATCAAAAAAAAAAAAAAAAAAAAAAAAGGTAAAATCAAGAAAGTAGGTAAGCTTCAATAAACGCCTGTGCAAAGGTCGTTCAATTTCAAAAAAGTAGGAAAAGTCATAGATACTACAACTCACGGTGTTGCCTTGAAATCGGATATATATTGAAATATGGCATATTCGTTTAAGCTCTCTAAGCTAAGCTATCTCAGTGGTTAATTCGTAAGAGTATTTTATAGATACTACTTTCGCGCCACCTATTTTTTAATAATTGTACTAAGTTACGTTGGAAACTATTGGCGAAACGTTAACGAAAACTTGATAAAGTTACACTATAAATGGACTAACGGCATGATATTTATGTATAAAATTGTTCATGTTTGTACTTCTATACTTGTTGTCGCCATTTTTCTACATATCAAATCGATGCAGATGTAGATTTTTTTCATTATTTGATTTTTTTTTTTTGTAATCTGCTCACTTTCTCCATTTTTTACATTTTTAACATAATCAACAGAAATTAGGAGAGAAACGAAACCCTTAAAGCTAAGATGAGAAAAAAAAATCGGCTACACGATTTTACTTTGCATAAAAACTGAGTGGAGACCCCTAATTCATGAACTACTACACCATTTGCAAAAAGTTATTAAACTGTGAAAATTCACCTACATCATCCGACTCTGTCAAAATTTTAACCAGCCAAGATGTTAGTAGGTTTCCTTTATACCTCGTTTGACAGCTTTTGGTCTACAATAGCCATTGTTTTGAACGCTTTATTCTGTGAGAATCATATTATTCTCAAGCGAGTATTTTTTATTCTTAATTCCAGTTCTTGTGAAAATTTTGAGTTAAAGAATGATTCACTAATAAAAGGTTATATATTTAGTGGTTTCAAAACCATTTAGTGGTTCACTAATAAAAGGTAATCTTTCAAAACCGCCGGTCTGGTAGGGTTGTCAGCTGTTAACCTGCTAATCTGTCATCTAAAGTGTCATTTATTTAGTGAAAGGTTTGTCATCTACGAATATGAATCGTTTAACTACCGAAGAACTCGTAAAAATAGCTAAAACTTACTAAAAATGTGGTGATTATGATTACGGGTGCATTATGGGGTGACTATGACTATCATAATCGACCTACTGTGCAACGAATTGGTAAGATTATAAATGAATTTGAAGAGTCTGGAAGCATTATAGATGTGGCCTGGGCATCATCGCAATGTGCGCACTGTCAAAAATATCGCTTCTGCTTGTGAAAGTGTAAAGGATAATCCAAATTTCAATTCAGAGTGCTATGACCGTGTAATAACCGACTGTTTTCAGGTCTGCAATTAAAGATTATGAAGTGGACGATATGCAATTTCAACAAGACTGTGCCACGATCTATACAACATGACCAATTTTGGCTTTATAGCATGAGAAGTTTCCAGAAAGCGTAATTTCATGTTTTGGCGACGTCAATTGGCCACCAAGATCATGCGATTTGACGCCGTTAAACTTTTTTTGTGGGGCTACGTAAAAGACCGTGTTTACGCGGTTAATACTAAGACGCTGGAGCATTTGGAAACCAACATTCATCAAGTTATTGCGGAGATACCGCCTGAAATGTGCGAAAAAGTGATCGATAACTATCTCGAAACGATTCACTGCTGCAACCAATCCAGAGGCGGTCATTTAAATGATATTGTATTTCGTACATAATGGCAAGATCCAAACGTTATTATGAACTAAAAGTTTTATCGAAATCATAGCTTTATGTGTGTTTTATTTAACCTTACTTTTGAAACCGTGTGTCACAGTTTGTATTTGTGTTGGCAATCCCAAAATTGTGCATCATTAGAGAATTAGTATTTCTCAAGCCAGTTCGAAACTGCTTCAAAAATTGCTTCAATTGCTGTAATTATGAAATTGATTTATTTGACTATGAAGGAAATCGAAATTTTGTTAAAGCTCAATTTAATTGACTGTGAGCAATTTGCGTGACCAAAGTCTTTAAAAGCTAAACTACTGGGTATATATAATTAGAAGAAACAAATTAGTAAAATTCGTGAATGATTACAATTTATCTATATTAAATTAAATCGCATTATCATTATTATGCGATTATTATATTAAATCGCACAAACACTTCATTATTAATACAAAGTATAACTAAGTTAATTGATTTTAGTCCAATTTCTATGTCCGCTGTCGTTAATATTATATAACTAATTGGAAATTTCGGTTAATTGTCAAGTTAGGTGTGAAACCAATTTGTAAATGGAACTTCTACTGTTATGTTAGCCACATATGAAACTGGTCTATAACTACAGGCTGATAATGACTACGGTCAAGAGAAATGAATTTTGCATCTGGGGGGCTTGGGGCTCACCAAACACATTTCCTATGCGGTATTAAATTCTGTGGAATTATTTTATCTACTAGACAATAAATAATTTAGCGCAGTATGAATGATTTCAGATTTATTTCATGTGTTTTATTCGCCACAGTTTTTTTACGCATCGGGGAGTAACAAATAATCGGTTGTATAGATTTTTTTTTATTGTTACAAAAGTAAAAGTTTATATTTTTTTCTTTTTTGGATTTCCGAAGGTGCGTGAGTTGTTTCTTTGTTTTCACTTTTATTTATTACGTTCGAGTTGCTCCCAACAAGATTATTAGCTTTAGTGTAATTTGGCAACAAAAAGCATTCATTATCATTAAATTCCACATTCATCTTAGATGGGAACAATGATAATGCCATGGAATTGTTTTTAGTGGTTTGCTCATAAAAAACGATTGAATTGAAAACAATTTTTTTTTGCATTCAGTAGTATACTATTCTACGCCCTATGATATAATTACACGCTTCCATGAAAAGCGGGATTTTTCGCAAGTGTTAATATTTCCACGAAATTGTGTAACACCACGTGTAATTAAAATGAAACCTCTATAAGGAAACCACAGTTTCAGCAAGAAGTGCCTATTAGCTGTTAATAATAATTATGTATTCCGCCTGGACAACTTATACATGTACCAGTACCTGAATGTACATTTGATACGTCGAAACGAAACGTATCGTAATTTATATTAGGCAGTTATGTGCATTTCGTAGTAAGTCCATGCTACTGTTGTGTATGCTATAAAATTGAAAGTCTCGTTTAAGCCACCTTTCCAAAATGAATGTAAATTCTAATACTTCTTGGCAGCAATGAGGAGGTATTGCTCTTTCCTGAAACGCTTGTACAATGTGGCCGATTCTAATCTGAATATAAGGTATAGACAGATATTCAACTTGTGTAGGGTTATCCGTTTTGCGGTTTCAAAAGTAAAGTTATTATAAATGAGACACATAAAGCTATGATTTCGATGAAACTTTATTTCATTATATTGCCGCCTCTGAATTGGTTACAGCAGTGGATCATTTGAGGTAGTTTTCGACCACTTTTTCGCACATTTCGAGTGGTATCTCGGCGATAACTTGACGAATGTCGGTTTTTAGACGCTCCCACGTTTGGGGATTACCGGCATAAACACGATCTTTGACATAGCTTTACAAAAAATTCTAACGGCGTCAAAACGCATGATCTTGGTGGCCGCTTGCCGTCGCTAAAACATGAAATTACATTTTCTGGAAACTTCTCATGTATAAAAGCCAAAATCGTTCGTGTTGTGTGACTCGTAGCACCGCTTTGTTAAAATCACATATAGTCCAGTTCTTAACCTTCAATTGCAGGTCAAAAAAGTGGGATATCATACGTCCATAGCGCTCTGAATTGAAATTTGTATTGTCTACTCCACTTTCACTAACAGAGGTGATATTTTCGGCAGTGCGTACATTGCGATGACGCACAGAACTGGTCATATCTGTAACGCTTCCAGCCTCTTCAAATTTCTTTATAATCTTGCCAGTTCCTTGCACAGCAGGTCGATAATGACGACCATAATCACCTTGTAATTCACGAAAAATGCCTACGTTTGAATCATCAATTTTGTACACCTCTTGCCAGACATAACCCTATAAAAGAAGTCTAGTGCAGTCAGGTCTGGCGATCTTGAGAGCCAGCGGAAAGTCAGGTTTCTGGATATTGATTTGGCTAAGTGTGCAGTTGCTCCATCTTGCTGGAACCATATGCTGTTGAAACGGAGACGTGTTCGGCGCAGGTCTAGGTAAAAAAAACTCCTTCAACGTTTTTAAATAACAGTTTCTATTGGCAGTTGACAGTAGCACGATTCTTACGCCAGTCTGTAAAGGGAACGCGAGCTACTTCAATGAATGCGATGTAAGATAGGCAAACAACTTTACGATCTTGCTTATGCATTGCCAAACGATATTATAACAATGTCGGAAGCACGTATGTATCGTTCATAAAGGACGAATTTCGAATACTCGCTCAATACTCGTTTAATGTTCAAAAAGTTAAAAAAGTTGCTAAGTCTGTTGTTCGAAACATCTCACCTATCTGTGTTCACTATAATGTCAACTGTTGCTATAAACGGGATAACACTGTGCCCCTAATTAAGATACCTTCTACTTAAAGCTCAGAATGGCGTTTGAATAAAAGTGCTAACTCAAAACCAGATCCTATCTCATTAAGGATGTTAATTTAATGTTGAAATTAGTAATTCGGCTGCCGAAAATGAAGAAAATAAAAATATTCGTTTTTATTTATGACTTTTCAATGATTTTGTTTTTAAAACGTGTTGATTGTTTTTGAACCATGAACCAAGTGTGGATAACATCCGGTGAAAAATAAAAACAAAACGAAATTTCGTTGCAAAAAACGTGCAAACCGTAAAGGTTGGGTAAATTCCGTGCTCTAAACCTATAGATGGACACACGGTGAGATTTGCTGTTGTTGCTCATTAGTCTTTACATTATGTGTGATAATAATATCTGTTGTAAGTACAACCGATATGGTTGCC
>JAHXMU010000755.1:339270-404268 GCA_019455685.1 Philornis downsi
TAGCGGGAAATTCAGTTGACGATCTTGATCACTACCGGGCCAGCCAAAGCATCCGTTTGAGTGTTATTGTATTCCACATATTTCGTTGTTCGATTAATCGAATAATTTTTTTTCAATTTTCTACGAATACTTTAAAATTATTGATTTTAAGCAAAAAATTATCCGAATAATGTTCACACGTTTTCATATGCATATCTGTTCATTTGTTTTGTTCGTTATCGAAATATCGATTATAATAAATGTTTTGGCAATCTGTCAAGTTAGTAGGTGCTGTTCCGATAACTGCTGTTAATGGCAGTAAAGGCGGAATGATGGCATTGATAACAATAAAATAGAAAATTCGGCAAATTTTGGACTTAACATTTATGTAATCGAATTTATTAGCTGCGTCTATGGCCAAGCACTGAAAATGCATAATTTTCTTCACAAGAAATTTAGATATATAGAGTTGTCCATTTCCCGTTTTCAAGTAAAATTAAATGAAACACACATAAAGCGATAACCATTTTATGTCTTTGAAATGCTTGGGTCTTGTCATTATGTACGAAATGGCAAAGCAATGCCACTTAAGTGACCGCCTCTGTATTGGTTGCAGCAGTGGATACTTTTGAGATATTTTTCGACCACTTTTTCACACATTTCGGTGGGTATCTCGGCGATAACCTGGCAAATGTTGGTTTTCAAATGCGTAAACACGGTATTTGACGTAGCCGGACAAAAAAAGTCTCACGGCGTCAAATCACATGATCTTAGTAGCCAATTGACGTCGACAAAACATGACATTACACTTTCTAGAAACTTTTCATAATAATAATAAAGCCAAAATTGGCCGTGTTGTGTGGCTCATGGCATCCTCATGTTGAAACCACATATCGTCCAGTTCATAATCTTCAATTGCAGGCCAAAAAAAGTCGGTTCTCATACGGCTATAGCGCTCTGAATTGACGGTGACGTTTCCTTCAGCGTCATTTTCGAAAAAATACGGCCCAATAACATCAGTCACTTTTTCCGGATGTAATGGCTTTCCACAATCACTTTTGGGTTCTCCGAGCCCCATATGCGACAATTTTGCTTGTTGACGTAACCACCAACGAATTGATTGACCATGCCCATGGCAATGTAGTGAAATTGCAAATATTTAATGCGATACGAAATTTTATTATAAATAAATGTAAATTATATACGTAAATTACATCTTTAAATTTAATAGTTTAGTAAAGATGTGAAATTTATGTGAAAAACATTTAATTAACATTAAATACCGACTTTTCAACAGTTGACAAATGCAAATAGACATGATTTAGAACATCTCAAATCAAGACAATATCCTCGATAAGCAGGAAGTTTCAGCAAAATATATTTTAAGAAAACTAAAGAAAAAATCGTCTAAATAAAAAAATATTGAAATTATATTTTATTTTTAGACTATTTTAGAATAATGTTTTTTAAATGTTATTTTAAAAAAATAGAGAGTGCATCACTGGATTTCCTTGAAAATGTGCAGATATCATGCACAATTTTATGTAAATATATTACAGATTTATGGTTCGATAGGTAAATGAATCGTAATCTTAGTATTTCGTTTCTCGAGCAGTTAAGACACACATACAGGGTGTCCATCGGGAAGGTGTACTACTTTGTTTTGCCGCCATTTGAATGAACATTAGTCTTGACAGTTCATATTTAGCAGTCGTGAAGTAGAGACGTGACAAATTTATTATGGAAAAATTAGATAAACCAACGTGTTTTAATCGTTAAAACATTTTATCAAAATCAATCATCGATTACTGTGACGATGAGAAAGTAACGTGAAATTTTTGGAGGAAACAACGTGCCAACAAGATGCACTATTTATCGTGTAGTGAATGATTTCGAAGAAAGAGGGTCTGTAGCTGATATGGCCAAGCATGGTCCACAACGTACTGCAAGATCGGCTGAAAACATTACTGCTGTTCAATAAAATGTGCAAAACAATCCATCAACCTCAATTTGACGCCGTGCTCAGGAGCGTGGTCTTCAAATTACAACTTTCCATTTAAGATTCAGTTGACACAAGAGCTTTTTCCACAAGAATATTTACGCCGCTGTACATATGAGGCATCGTATGCCAGTAGGATATTACAGCTCGCCCATGACAACCCCGATTTTCATGAAAAAATCATAATGAGTGACGAGTCACATTTTCATTTGAGTGGATGTATGAATAAACAGAACAGTCGATTCTGGATAATGGAAAACCCTCAAATTATTCATCAGTCAGCTTTGCATCCATTAAAAGTGACAGTCTGATGTGCAATTTGGTCAAGAGGAATCATTGGACTTTACTTCTTTGAAACTGAAAACGGCGTAACGGTAACTGTCAATGGGGAGCTATATCATGATATGATTGATAACCTTTTTAGGCCACAACTGCATGATTTGGGCTTGATTAACATGTGGTATAAACAAGACGGTGCCACATCGTATACAGCCAGGATTACAATAAAATTACTGCGAGACCTCTTTCCACAACAAGTTAGAAATGGTGATGTTGACTGGCTTCCATGGTCGCCTGATTTGACTGCTCCCGACTTCTTTTTGTGGAGATATCTGAAAAGCAAGGTTTATGTAAACAAACCGGACACGCTTGAGCAACTCGAACAAAATATTGATTTGTGATGAGATTAATGAAATACCGCGTGAAATGTGTGAGAATGTAATGAAAAATGGGCTCAAAAGGGCTGGCATTTGTAAGGCTAATAGAGACGAAGATTTATCTCATATTGTATTCCATATATATTGCCGACATTAAATAAAACATTTATCAATATAAGATCCATTCTCTTTCATTTAATCAAAAATTATAAACAGACAAAGTAGTATACCTTCCCGACTGACACCATATATTTAATAGCCTTTATCTTTAGGAAAGTTTACACAAACCAAATTTCCATTTAAAGTCTTTTCTTCTTTCAGACAAATCTCAAAATTCGATCATTTTTTTGTGAATTTTTTTTTTTCAATGTTTACAATTCAGCCACAGGATTTTTGCCATTATTCTCATATTTCAATATGCTTTTTAATAAAATTTCCTAAAACTGCCGCTTAAACTGGTTTTACGTCTGTTGCTGGTTAGAAAACAAGATTAGTTCCACATTCGAATCAGTGATTTTCTAATACTTTTGAAGCCCTGTGCCAAACAAAAATCAAAGTGTAGACACTTTTAGGAAATATTTAATGTAAATGTATTCTGCTGATATTTTAAATGATACTCCATGGAATTATTTTGGAACATAAACGAACTGTGTTTAGCTAAACACCATAGAAAATGTCTAACTAAATAATACAAACAATATTTCAAATCTCTGAATATATTTGAAAACTAAAAACTACAAATATATTTCAGAAATATACTTTTTATATACATACATATTCTAGTTTCCATTTTCAGAAAAATTTTTAATCGTAAATAATTAAATTTTTCCGTACAATAGAAATGTTTAGATTTCGTTTGTAAATTTATGCAGAATACTCATTTGAGTTTTCTAAGCCATTTTTAGATAACAATAGTTATTTTTAAAATGTATGTAACAGATACTACTGGGAAAATGCTACACATTTTGTGACATAAACGGATTTATTGGAGATAGAAGTGGTTAATTTTTGAATAGCGTGTATTGAATATTTACTCTAATAAGAATATCGTATCATGCCTTCATGCTTGAGGAAATATTCTAAAATTTGTATAAAATAATACTGCGCAATTATATTTTATTTCATTCATATAATCTTGTTTTTATAAAATTTGATGTCAAAAATTGCATATTTGACTTGTCAGGGAATTCCTGAAATAAAATTTAAATATTTTTTTTTCTTTTTGAATTCCTGGAGAATGGAAGTGCGATAAATTCTTTATGTAAAATTGATGATACTGACGATATAATTACAGTATTTTACATTTTTAGAGTTAAAAGAAACTCAAATTTGTTTTGCTTAATGTGGCACCCAATTACGTCGATTTTATGCAAATATTTTGTTTCGCTCAAATAACTTGAGGAGATTCGAGTTTTTATTTGTTTGTTCGAGTACGACAGACTTCTTATTTCCGAGATACTCGATTACTCCAACAAAGCAAACAAAAAAAAAAAAAAAACAAAACACGAGTTGTTGGATGCTTTAATTCCATACCTGACTACAACCAACTGGATATCCACCCTGTGACAGATCCTAGAAAAGATTCCTGACAAACTGATCGACACATGTCAGGTTTTCTTCGACTATAAAGCTGCATATGACAGTTCGGTACGACAAAAACTGTGTGAAGTCATGACTGAGTTTGGTGCTCCTGCGAAGCTTATACGTTTATTGGGATGACACTTTGCCATTTTATACCAAACGGGGATTTAGACGTACTGGCAGCCTATCGTGCGAGCTCTTCAACATGCTGTTGGAGATGATTATGAGGAAAACTAATGTTAACACGGATGTTACTACCTTTAATAAAAGCGATATGCACTTGTGTACGCTGATGTTGATGCAGTAATGTCTTGCAGTTTTCCTGCAATAGTGCTTATGTTGGCAGACAACCGTAAGACGTTACTGCAGCCTACTCAAGCAATGGGAAAGGGTCACCAAAATGGGTGTGGTGGTAAATAAAGACAAAAGCAAACTGATGCTTTTATGAGGTTAGCAGACGGTTAAATGATAAAGCCCTCTCTCGTCACCGCGATAGAGGGTGACCGACGCTTCATTGGAAGGGCTAGGCTTTTGAAAAAATTGATGTGACGAATTGAAGAAGGATTGCATAAGGTAGAAGCATTTCGGGACTATTTTCTAAATGCGGTATGTAATAGATAAGGATGTATATTCCAGTCGCCATTTTAGTATGCAATTAAAAAATTGACATCATATCAGTAAACATTTTTTGCGTTGCGGGGAACTTTCTATAAAAAAATTATTAGCTTCGCTAAAAAAATAGTAAAGCACTTTAACTATTTTTTTTCTTATAAATTTTTATCAAATGTATGAAATGGAGGACCTTTTGAATCTTTAATGTTGATTTTCACATAAATTTATATGGAATATTTAATTTTTTTTAATCATATAATTTTATGTAATTACATAAATATATTATTAGGTGCGCAACTAAGTTCTCGCTATTATATATATCAAAATAAAAAAGCAACTTTATTAAGAAAACATGTTTACAAAAGATTTATTGAAGGTATTGCCTATCACTAGCTACTACTTTTCCCCATCTTTCTGGTAAAGTTCGAATTTCGTCAAGGTAAAACTGTTAATCTTTTGAGGCTATCCCCGAATCTAGCCATTCATTGATGTCGCCATAGTGTGGAAGTGGTGGTCAGCCAGACTGTATGCCATCGAACGGAACAAGTGATAATCGGACGGCACAGCATCTGGGGAATATAGCGGATGGGATAAGACTTCTCATTTCAGCGCTTCCAGGTATAGGGCGTGGCTAAGTGAGGCCGAGCGTTGCCATGCTGAATAATCACTTTGTGCCTCATCGCGTATTGTGGGCATTTCTCGTGCAGAGCTCGGCTCAATCGCATTAATTGAAATTGATACCGATCCCCAGTGATAGTTTCGCTTGGTTTCAATACGATGAAGAAACCCCTTTCTTTTTTGTCGCTAAAGCAGTTGAAGTACAGGCGAAAATATGACACTCAATGTCCTTTGGCTTTAACTCATAAGGAACCCAAGTTCCTTGCTTTTGAATCATTCCCAACGCATGAAATTGCTTGAAAGTAGCTTGGCGGCTAACTCTAAATACTGAAACAAGCTCTACCTAAGTTTGACACGGATCCGGATTCAAGCAATGCCGTCATTTCAGTGTCTTCGAAGGCATTTCCTTCACGCGAACGGTAGTCAAGATCAAAATCACCGTCTTTAAAGCGACGGAACCAATATTGACAAGTTGTTTCACTTAATGCTGCATCTCTGTACAACTAAACGAATATGAAGTCAAAAGGAAATCACTATTGGGTCGAGGCGGTGTGTTTACCATATGCCTAAGCTTGACTGGCGCCATCTATTGGTAAACAACGGGAACTTAGTTGCGTACCTGATTCATAAGGGATGAAATTTCTCACATTGTATGAAATTTCATACAAATTAATAAAAATTCAATACTATTTTGACTCTTCCTGATGAAAACTTTACAGATTAATTTATGAACTGATGAAAAATTCATTAAAATCATAAACTTATGAAGTGACGAGTTCGTTAAATGGTGAAGCATTTTTATCTGACTGAATAAATTGGGCGCCTTTGGGCGAATTTTAAAAGATCCTAAAATGAAATTATTCAACTCTTTTTCTATTCAATTTGTTCCAATGTGTATTGAAATTTTGAATAATAGTGAAATACATTTTTATCATATAACGATACATGTATATAATATAATTTTTTCTCACAACCAAATAAAAAAAAAAACTTTGGTTCTCAAGTTATTTTTAGCCATGTGTACATCCCATATTGCCCACTGTGTTAGCTCTTTTTCCTGCGCTGCTAATCCAATCGCGGTTCCAAGCGTTTATTTGAAAAATAGCGGTAGACCGACAGACACAAATTTTACTTTTGGTGTTGTTGGCGGTGGTGGTGTTGTTGTTGCTGAGCCCTGTTTCTTTCTTGGGGTTGTGAAGAGACTTCACAGCTTTGCACGCCACTAGTCCGTCGTAAGTCGCGGCTTCAAATAGACGTTGCAAACGGTTGTCAGTCTCCGGGCGAATAATCGAACGGAATGAATGTGAACTAACTTGGTTAAGACGACGCACATTGCCAAACGCTCGATTTGAAAGAAATATTAATGCAACACTGACTGACTTGTCGTACTTGTGCAAAATAATGACGCAAAGTAGAGTAACAATAAACAGCTAAAGTGTTCGGTACGATGACAGTTTGAAAATCATTGAGTCAAACGAAAAATGCGTTGAAGACAATTCGACCCAAGAGTACTGCGTGAAGGAGGAGGATTGATTGTGTTGTTCTCTTGGGTCTCATAAGAGTTTGTTGTCGCTCTCTTCCAAAAGGAATACAAGGAAGCAAGAAAACTACCCTTTCAGTGATACAGAGAGAGTGGCTTCATCGCTTTCTCTCTCTCTCTCTCTCAATTCCCCACACCAGTGGAACGCACAAAGGAATTTTGGACATTTTGTGCTGTGACAAGATGGGTTTGAACGATTTCGTTTCATTATTCTATGGTTCAGCACAGAACCTTCACACGCCGAGTTCCGTGGTGACGACAACAGCCGTCAATGGTGTTGTTGCAAATAGTAGTGAATTGAAAACAAAGACGGTGGAAATGTTGAAAAATCATAAAAATTCCAAATTGCCAAAATTCCAACTGAATGATTTCTCGAGTGATAAGAAAATCTCGCGCAACATGACGTTAACAACGATGAAAACACCACTGCAAAAGGCACTCCGGTGTGGTGAGAAATATGATAGTCTGAGTAAGAGCGGTGTTGGAGGTGATGTTGTTTTCAGTGGTGGTGATAGTGGTGGTGGTGTTGGTGGTAGGTTTGTCAGTGATATCAAATGCCGAACTCTAGGAAAGTCATCGTATACTACTACTCCATCTAATGCTAATGCCAATGCACCTGCAACTGCAACGGGGCCAACAGATACAACCGATTCTTTGACAGCTTCCGCAACAGCAGCCGTGGTCTCATCTAACAGCGGCAGTGAAATGGATCTATTGAAGGCACCTGGTTTACGCAAGAAATCCTCATTCATATGGAACTCTTTTCGCATGCCACGCAAACAGAAAGGAGGTGAGTCACGTGTGATATATATGTGTGTATGAGAAATAACAACAGGCACAATAAAGCCGAAGCAACAATGATAACTATTTTGAGAAAAATCAATGAAACATAATGGCTAGACCCATCTTTGGTCATTGGTGTCTCCAAGTATCTGTCTGGCTGCCGTTGTACTCAGTCTTTTACAAATAAATGATGCTCGTTTTCCTTTTAAATCAGCAAGAAAAGTAAATTTTTTTTTATTGCCAAAATCATTATTTGACTTTTTCTGTTTTTTTTTTTCTTTCAAGAATAATTAATAGTTTCATATTTTTTCGTGTTGGTTTATCCATCAATGATTGCGTTCGCTTTGCTTTGTCTTAATGGCAAATGACCCACATACTCAATCTGCCTCCATTGTCGAAGAGTCCGAGCGCTTCTTCGCCTTACTTTTGTGCTTGTTCTAATGATTTTAAACATCTTTCTCGATTCTCCGCCTGGTGGCAAATCTGTTTGTTCTCCTCCAAATCGGTATACTAAATTCGTATAAAAAATGATGGAAAATATTTAAAATCAGTTAATCATTCAACGGATACGTTAATTATGACCACATTCAAGGTTTATATATAAATTTGCTAGTGTTAGTTTATACGTGTGTGTATAAACATATAAATATTACTGATATGGAATATGAATTATGGGAGTAAATGCAGAGGTCTATAAAGTTAGTTGTTAAAAAGGAGTTCGCTTTTTGCAGAGTTGTAGTCTCTTTGGCTCCAATTTAATGCTGAAAAGTAAAACAACACTATTGGTAGATACATCCTCATTTTATACGAACGGCAACTGGCGGGTAGCACATAGTTTAGCATTTACACACCAACGTGATGTATAAAGCCATGTCGCCGCATGAATTGCAGAAAATTCTTCTGTATTTGCCACAGAGTTCTTCCGTACTTCTCTGTGTGGATGTTATGATGTGATTTAAATTGAAAGCATGTACGGCCCATGCGAATATTGCACATTGAAGCATATAATGCACAAATCCGCTGATGTCTGTTATTTTTATAAAGAAAAGTAGAGAAATGGGCGTAAATCAACTTCTGTTAACTGGATATTTGGAATGAGTAAATATATATATACTATAATATTATGTTGCCGTGGATCGACTGTGGTGCAATGGTTAGTACAATCCCTGATACAGAAACCTATCGTTATTTGGGTGGTGATCGCCTTGATAAGTGTTCTGAAGAACACTTCGAATAATCGACAATTCTAGTAAATGATTCTCGAACTATGATATTCGGAATCATCGATAAGCTGTAGATCAAATTTAGTGAGTCTAAAAATATAATGTGTGTAAGCTCACTAAATGTGAGAAGCTCTCCCATATCTCATTCATGGAATTTAAGGGAATTTGTTTTTTTTTTCTTTTAATATCATGCTCTATTTATTGTTCTAACTTAGGAATTAGTCCGCTGTTAGTAAATCGGACACATACTTAGTTTAAATGGCTTTCAAATAGAACATGCATATAGAACATGCATATTTAAAAAATAGATTAAAAAATAAATACAAAAGGTATGGTTAAAATAAATCTAAGGCATTGTAGAGTAATAAATGGAGTTTACTTTTTAAAAATAACATCATCTAAATGGTGACCCTCTCTACGATGGCACTCCTCTAACCGCAAACGAAAATTATTGAAAACTTTCTTCAGTAATACTGGTGTAATGGCTGCCATTTCATCACAGATATTCTCCTTGAGCTGAACGATGTTTTTTGGATTATTACTGTAGACTTTGTGTTTGAGGTATCTCCACAAAAAAAGTCAAGAGGCGTCAAGTCTGGACTACGTGGGGGCCATGGGATATCACATCTTTTCGAAATCAGTCTGCCAGGGAACATCTGTTTCACCACCGCCATGGAGTCATTTGATGTTTGACAGGTACCTCCATCTTGTTGGAACCAAGTTCTGGAATTCACTATTCTTGAACTTTCAATTTTTGGAGCCAAAAATCCGTCCAACATCTCAACATAGCGTTCCGTATTAACCGTAACGTTTTGACCCCGCGCATTTTCGAAGAAAAAAGGACCAATTATTCCTCTGCCAGAAATTGCTGCCCATACTGTCACTTTAGGACTATGCAATGGTTTCTGGTGTTTGATTTTGGGATTTTCACTGTTCCAGTAACGACAATTTTGACGGTTTACGAACCCATTCATAAGGAAATGAGCCTCGTCAGAGAAAAGGATATTGTCAAAATTGGAAAATCGATTAAGCATTTCATTAGCAAATGCGATCCTTGCTATGAAGTCAGACTTTTTCAATTCTTATGTTAATTGCAGCTTATATGGATGCAGTTTAAGATCCAATGTTAAAATTCGTTGCAAACTTCGTCGCGATAATTGTAAGGCAGACGATCTCTTGCGAGTCGACATTTGTGGATTTCCTCGTACTGACTCCATAACTCTCTCAACATTGTCTTCGGTCTTAGATGTTCTTGGGCGACCATTTGCTTGTGGTTTAAATGTTGAACCGGTCTCTTCAAAACGCTTTACCCATATTTTAATTAAATTAGCACTCGGAGCTTCACTAATTCGCCGTAGTCCATATTCAGCACAATATAGTCGCCTAGTAGCAATATATGAACGAGAGTTCTCGTAAAATGCGCGCACGCAAAATGCACGACGCTTCCCGTCGAAGTGATTCATAGCGACAAAAACTCCATGAGCCCGCCAACCCAACGATGTAGGCGCACGTACTTTACAGTTTTTGTTTATAACACTCTTCGTTATAATTTTATCTAAGAAATTATCCCAAACCAAGGAAATTTTTTATCAAACCAAAATGATGTTTTTGTTTATAATACTCGGTTTGATATAATCTTATCTATTTAGAATTTTTTACCAATAAATCGTTTGTAAAAACTTCTGATCTACTGCTTTGTCAGTTAAATAATTGTTGATTGTTAATATTATTATATTCTAAAGCAAGTCACAGTTCTTAGGAACGGTTTGATAAATTAATAAATTTCGTAGAATATCGAATTACGATATAATGCATTTTCCAACAATAAGAAGGGCTCTGTCAGTATGTCATACTTTATACTGATTTGTTCCTTTTTAAAGATTAACGTTAATTAGACTTGCATTACTTGTACGCTTTAGCTTTCTGCAGACCTATTGGCTTCCGATGGGACAATTTTGGACTAATTTCGAATTATGGTCTAACATTACCAGATATTTTCTTGAAATTAGGAAATATCAAAGCATTAGCCTTTGTCCTCATGAGCAGATGAGTTTCTAAAAATATACATTTTTCCAATAAAATAATCACAAATCCAAATCCCCAAGCATTCATTACCAATACGCGGGTATTGTATTTTCAGCAGAAGTGTCCTAAATTTTTGCCGAATTATATCGCGGCTTTTGAATTAATATTTCTGGAATATTTTATTATTGCTTACAATGATCATAACTCACCATAAAGAGTTCATTATTCCTTTTCTTCTTGAGAAATGAAAGTTGTTTTTTTCTTCATTTTAGTTATTAAAATAAAAAATTAATTGCTTCTAAATTTAAGCATTTAAATGGCTGGAGATTTAACCATAATTATCTGAACGGTTGTACGAACAAAGATTGATTTTGTTTTGGTAACAGCCAGCTAAGGCCTAGATATAAAGTAGTAGTTAATGATTTATTTTATGACAGGTTTTCCAGCAATTTTTCTAACATATTTAAGAAATAGAATATGTAATTTTTTTTTTTTGTGTTATAGTCGCTTTCCTCTTATAGGTAAATTTATCAGTTCAGTACTCTACAGTTTCAGCAGTACATAATTTCCACAAAATTTCTAATGGGGGGTACTGTTTAAGCCAAAAAAATTGAAAATACTTTCTCAAAATCGTCATTTCATATTTTTTGAAGATATTCGTCCACTTTTTAAAATATTCAACTAATTATTCGCACAAATACGAACCGATTCTAGGTATAGCCGTACGTATCTTATATTTGAGTATTAAAATAGTTCTATCTTACTCTTTACCTCAGTCGATTACCCAAAGCGGGAAGGCTAATGATGTTAGACAGCCTAATCTTGATGGCTAAATGGCGTCTATTTGACGTGAATTTAAAAAAGTAACTAATTTGCATTTGCATTCTGTGATTCAAATATGGGAGAGTTTCGCATATCCATTGAATTTATATGCGTTATTTTTTCGAACTCACTGAAAAGTACCTAAGTTTTAATGACATTTTCAAACGTCAGCCTGAGAAAAGATTGTTGTAGCCGGGCTACAACTCACGATCATATACACTATCAATGCATTTACTGAATATCACAATCGGTTTCCAAATGTCAGTCTGAGTAAAGATTGTTGTAGCCGGGCTACAACTCACGATCATATACACTGTTATCGCATTTACTGAATATCACAATCGGTTATTATTTTACGTGTAATTGCACGATGTAGAAATCAATAGCGCTGCCATTATCATCTAGTTGAAAGTTTGTCTCTCCCACGTCAATTAAAACCTATTTTAGCTATAAGAATTCCTTTCCCATGTCTCTGCATCGACGTTAATGTGTTGACCAATTTAAATTTTAAAGACGCGGCTTACGTTATAAATAATCTAATAAACTTCTTCTAACCAATCGCCTTCTCAGTAGCTTTTTCTTCTAAAGGATGTTGATTTACTTACAAGTATTCTTTTAAAATAAAAATTTCGTAATAATAATGAATAGAGCTCAATAAACAACTAAAAAAGACTATAACAGGCATGTTGGAATTTGCCTAAATACAGTTTCAGTAAATATAAATTTCTGTTTCATTCGCGCATTTTCGGATAAGACTTTAGAAGCACAGTTCTATGATCGACTTTTGCAATGATCTGATATTTTTGAATATATCCTTAATACGAGTATAAACCTTGATCATATCATACAACATCATGTATTGTATCGATGTACTCGTATTTGGATTAGTGGAAGATAGTTTGTCCACATCTAAATATTTTGAACTAATTAATGCATTAGAAAACTTTAGTTTGGTATCTTCTACCGGATATAAATGTCGGTTTGTAGAATTAATAAATTAATATGGGAGTTTCTTAATTGAAACTTCTTAGGTAGCCATTTTGAGTTAGTTAATACAATCGTTAAGGAAAAGATTGCAATTAAGCCATCAACATCGTTAGGATCATCAATTTGTATCTTTGCTATTGGGGCAGTGTTCTTAATTTGTTATTCGTTTTATTAGTCCCGATAGTAATAGTAATGATAGAAGCCAAAATGTCGGATATTAATGGTCAAAACAAAAAACCAGCCAATATGCAGATTTTGGCAAAAAATATGTAATAGAATAATAATAAAAATACTCTATTCCTAAATTCGAAACATGTAAGCTCTGAAAAAATCGCCGCTAAAACCCTAGTGTACTATGCTCCAACGTTTCGCAGGATAAATTAGTTTGGGTATGGAGACCAATGAATTATTTTTTATGAATTTTGGAGTGCTGATTCCAACTCTCAAATATTGGAGAGTTTCAAGTTAGTTTGCATGTAAAATCAATCATTTAAAAAACCATCATTTAAATACTTTAATAAATTCTTATACATTAACAATCTTTTTAAAAATGTAAAAAAAAAACTGATTCCATTTCTTGGTTATCCTTTAAAATTAGGTCTTAATGACATACAAGATCTTAAATGTTTATCGAATATTTTACTGAATATTGCCAAAGCTGGTACATATGGTTCAGTGGCAAACTTGCCACGCAAACATAGCTCATGCCGGGCTATCCATTTTTCGGTTTCAAATAAAACACACATAAAGCTATGATTTCGATGAAACTTTTATTTCATTATAATTCTATTATGTACGAAATACAATATCATTTAAATGACCGCCCCTAGATTGGTTGCAGCAGTGGGTCCACTTTTTTTGCACATTTCTGGTGGTATCTCGACGATTATTTGACAAATGTTGGGGATCCAACATTTGGGGATTATCCACGTAAACACGGTCTTTATCGTAGCAACACAAATCAGTTTTGACGGCGTCAAACCGCATGATCATGATGGCCAGTTGACGTCGCCAAACCGTGAAACTACGCTTTCTGGAAACCTCTCATGTTGTACAGCCAATATCGGTCGTGTTGTATGGCTCGTGGTATCGTTTTGTTGAAACCACATATCGTTCAGTTCATAATCTTCAATTCCAGACCAAAAGAAAGTCAGTTATTATACGGCCATAGCGCTCTAAATTGAATTTCGGATTATCCGCCACAGTAACTCAATGCGTACATTGTGATGGTGCACATTTGTAAAGTTTATAGTCTCTTTAAATTTCTTTATAATCTTGCCAATTCCATGCACAGTAGGTCGATTATGATGACTATAATCATCTCGCAATGCACGAAAAGTGCCCGCGTTTGAATCACCACTTTTGTAATAAGTTGTAAAAATTTTTACACTTCGGCGGTTTTGACACCACTAAATGGATAACCCTGTATTACAACCATATCTCCTTTGTAATTCATTAATGAAATATGGAAGAGTTTTTTACAATCAATGAGCTTATACGCGTTTTATTTTTAGATTCGCTCAACGGGCCTACAGTTTAGCAATGATTCAGAACGTCAAATAACACTGTGGAACATTTTTGGGGTTTTTGTCTGGAGGGTGAGAAATTCCAAGTCAGGGTGATGGTACTAGGTCAGTATAGTAAAATCCTCAAAGGGTTTCGCGTTCGTATGTGTCAGTTTTTTTTATGACCTTTTACATTTTTTCCTTATCTTGATGTTTTTTCGCTTAGTTGTAAAACTTTGGCAAAAACGTAGTTTGACATAACTTGAGAACGACTAGTTCGATTTTGCTGAAACAAATTGAGAAAAATTAAGAATTACATTTCCTTTAATCCATTCATATACTGTTTCTCTACCAAATCAACATTTTTACAATTATAAATAAATTTATGAAGAAAATTTTGTCAAAAAAATTTTTTTTTTTTTAATCATATAAATCCCAAACGGAAAAAAGTGTCAAGTCTTATAACTTTTACGTAAGGCCACATAACCTATAAACAAAATGCGACATAGATCATAGAAATCGATTAACGCGTTCTGCTTTTATTCAAAATTAAGTAAAGGTATGAATTTCAAAAATTTGCTCGATTGCATTGATGATTTTTTTTTATGATTCTCAGAATTAAAAAAAAAGTAATAAACAAAAGGTTATCTGATTTTTATGGTTGCTGTAAAAAACTGAAATACGGCCATAAATGGGCGCGGATAATTAAAAGGAAAAAAGGAAAGTGCCCTTTTGTAATTATTTGGGTTTTTTTTTTTTGGCTACCTGCATGATTTTTTTACACAAATTGCACCCACATTCATGTGTGGTCATGTTTTAGAACGTCAGTAAAATATTGAAAAATACGTAGTATAAATAGGTGTTCATTGTTCGATTTTTGTCATTCATTTTGTCATAGAATATGGAACTGTGCAAGCCAGATATAAATAGCTTTTGCTACTGCTGCGGTCAATATGTCTCAACACATAAAAAAAGGGGAAATTTCAGTACTGATTTTGTTCAAATATACGGGTTGTACTTCAACTAAAATGTTATAGTGATGAATATCATGTTACTGTTCTGCCCGTTTGTCGTTGAGTATTTTTTGAATTACAATTGTGGAATATAAGTATAAAATGTTAATGGTAAAGTAAATATTCTGTGTCTTCTGGGGACATCATAAGACTGTTCAATGGATTTGATAAGTGTTTGTAGTACTATACTATATTATATACGAGTATTTGATACTGCTGCGTAACCTTGCGTTCATTTTTGTTTGCGGACTTAACCTATTTTTCTAATCCATATTTCTGTGCCACTGATGTTGTTATCACATTTTATTGTCCTTGACTCTGAGCGAGACTTTGATGGAGATGGAAAATAATCATGTTGAATATAATAAAATCGATACTTTGAGTCGTTCCGAATGGGTACACCGAAATATTTGTATACGTATAAGAACATGTATACACACATATGTATAGCATTTGTTGAGGACATGTGAAATATGCGTTTTGAATAGTTGCATATGGATACATATGTATTGTAATACATATAATTTTCGGGTTTTGCTATAACCTCCTTTTACTGTTAGGGAACAAAATCACAATAATATTGATTAATTTAAAACGATTTGCTTATCACATACCGTTCGCATAGGGAATAACTTAGTTAAAATGTTGGATTTTGTTGTTTGCAGGACAATTTTCCTTTTAATTTGTATTTGACAATTGTTAAAAGAGAGATGCGCCAAATGCGCATGTTCCATATAAATGAGCAGCAGTCGCCGAGGAACCCTGCTCTGCAGCCGGTCTAGTTAGTCAAAATGATTATCAGCTTCAGGTAGTGATTTGGAAAAATTTTCTGTTCTTAACTGTCTAACTTAAAGAAATGTTTTTTTTTATAAACAAATAATTGTAGTTTTATAAACAAATAATTGTAGTTTTTCGTCTGTATAAAATGTTATTTTCGCATCTCCTTTTTGCTAAATTGTTCGCTGTTTCTTTCTTTCCTCTGTTTTGGGGGGGCTGATGATGAGTCATAACTTCTGGAGAATTTGTCTCTCTCGACATAATAAGGTTGCATAATAAAGACAAAAGTCCTTTGTGGGCAAAAAGGAAAAGGAAAAAAAAAAATAGGAAAGCGAGACAAAACATGGACACTCTGCTGACACACTGACACTCATTGAGAGCGGTTGTCGCAAACGTCAACCACAGAGAACACAACGTTCGTTTTCAACGGCAGTGCTAGTCAAACCATGCAGTACAGGGTAACTCAACGCAACAGATTTTTGGCATTGGTATCGTTCTTTTCAATAGCGATGTGGTGTCGCCGATTCGCACTGAAACACTTGAAATGCAAATGACGAAAAGTTTCTGTTCTTTCGCAACGTCTTTGCTGGCGTTTATTTCAAGTGTTCATTCGTATGTATCACTGCTCAAGTGGAAACTAATGGATATTTGTTTGCAACATTTCTCTTTCATTGCCACCATATTGATGGGACGGCACTTGAACATATATATTTATACACATATATATTTGAGACCGTATCCGAGAGATGTTGGTGTTGTTTTCTTGTCTGTGTTTCATTTTATGTTGCCACCTTAAATGTTAATAAAGTAAATAGTTTCACTTTGATTGCAATGGTAAAGAGGAAAACTTTCTTTGTAATAATGTTTTGTTTTTGCTTTTGCAAAATTACATACATAGATATATATGCACTCATATATGCCCATAATACATACTTACACGCACCCATTACACCGGGGCACTTCCTACAACTTTGCTGCTTCCAGAGATCAACAACCGTAAAAAGTGGGTGGAAATTGCCATTAAAGAGCTATCGGTGTCTACACTCACGGCGGCAATTTGTTATTAAGCATTTTCCTCTTTCTAGTGAAAACGTTTCTAATCGATAACGTCGATCACGTTTCTGGTTTATTTACCTGCAAGTGTTTTATGATCTCATTATGGCATTTAGCTAATCTTGAATAAACTTTCTGATAATGGATGATTAACCATCTTTATTGGTTTTAAATGGTATATGATAAGAATGATTCAGTAAATGACGTAGTACAAAATTATTGTATTGATAGAAGTCACAATAGCGATGATGACAGAATATAGCTAAGTTGTCGTTTATTACGTAATTAATCGTGAACGGGAAAGTTGTTCGATAACTGTTAAAAGTTTCGATAACAAAGATTAGGATCGAGATCATAACAAAATTATATAAATACTAAAACTGTTTGCAAAATATGTTTTTACAGTACATTTAAGAGGACTTCATTCAAATGATTACTGATACGATTTTCACGTTAATTTATAGATATTTTCAAAGGGAAACTGGTGCAATTTTTTCTGTATGTCCACAAATCATTTGTAGATATGCTGTGGTCTGAAGACATCTTTATAGAAATTCTAAAAACTATCCATTGGATGATTTATTATATGATTGTATGAAGAAATTCCTGAACATTTTTTGACTTGTTGATTTGAACAAAAGCTTACATTACTCAATCACACAATAATTGGTGATATAACGCCATCGATTCCGAGCAAACTTCCTCCAATTTAAATGAAAATTTCCACAACATTTTTTACTTTCGGCTGTTTAAATTGCACTGATAAGAAAATATCGAAGCTTTTTAATATAAAGCATTATCCATTTAGTGGTTTCAAAATCGCCTATCTAGCAAGGTTATCTGTCAGTCTGCCATCTGAACTGTTATGTATTTAGTGAAAGTTTTGCCATTCGTGAATATGGATCGTATAACATCCGTAGAGCGCAAAAAAATAGTTAAAACTTACTACAAAAGTGGTGATTCAAACGTGTGCTGAACAAAATTTTCACCAGCGATGAAGATCATTTCTCACTACGGGTCTCGCAGGACCTAGAAGTGATTGTGAAAAAACTATTGCATCCGGAAAAAGTGACTATTTAGAGCACTTTGTGGTCTGGAGATGTCATTGGGCCGTCATTTTTCGAAATTTACGCTGGAGCAACCTTCAAAAGGAGGCTGCAATCAATTCAAAGGCGGTTATTTAAATGGCACTGTGTATCGTACATAATGGTAAGGTCCAAGCATTATAATGAAATAGAAGAATAAATGTGTTCTATTGCACTTTACTTTTGAGACCGAAAAATTTATGACCCTATATAAAAAAACTCACATCCAATTGCGTGACATCATACCCAATAATCGACATCGTGTTGAGTGTTTACTCCCGATTTATTTAAATAAATCCAGGAGAAAATAACAACCTCTAACAATACAGCAGCGAATTGAAAAACAAAACCTCAATTTAAAATGGAGATAATTAAAAAAAAGATGATTTGCAAGTTTACTGTGTTGTCAAACGTTTTGAATTTGAATTTAATTCTTTTTACATTTTGTTGTCATTGAGTAAAATGCATGTTCTAGGCCCGAAAATACACAATAAACTAGAGAACGACGCAAAGTTGGGCAGGTGTCAAAAGGTTAAAATATCGGCTAGTTGTTTATTTTGTTAACTTTATATTTTTTTTCAAAAAATCCTAGAAATGTCTATTTTTGCTGTAAGTGGGTTCAGATCTTGTATACGTAAAATGTTTCCTACTGGGTTGATTTTGCCCAATCTCGAACTTAACCTGCCTATATGACTAGCTAAAGCAGTTCGGCCTCTATCTGGCTTTCAACAACCACGCGGACACATACAGGATGGCGCACCAATTGCAGTACAATAACAATTTCAAAGTATTTTTTTTAATCAATGTATTTCATTTATTGTTTTCTTATTTCATACAAAAAAATTCAATTTCAATTTCATTTTATATAACTAATTGGGTTTGAAGATGATACACCGTAAATTACCTTCATGCTCATTCACGCATATGCGACAACTGATCTGAAATTACTGAAATTATTAATTGCGGTATCACCTCAATTATTGTTTTAATGGATTGCTTCAATTCAGTCAAATTCCTTGGTTTCGTTTGGTACATTTCTTGCTTGACCCAATCCCATAAAAAAAGTCTAGAGCAGTAAGGTCAGATAAGTTTCTGGATATTAATTTGATTGGGAATTTTCCTTGGAGCTCCGTCATAGCCGGTCTTCTGGCTATGTGTGCAGATACTCCATATTGCTGGGACCAAATGCTGTTGAAACTAATACGTGTTCGGCGCAGTTCTGGGTAAAAAAAAACTCCTTCAACATCACAGTTGCCAGTTCATAGTAGCACGATTTGTGCGCCACTCTGTACTTAGACCGGAATAGATTTCTACGGTCATCGAGAATTATGGGGCCTCTGATGAATATTTCTAGTTGTTACAATATGAAATAACAGCAGACTATTCTCTGTTGATAAGTACAAAAATGTCCAATATTATTACATTTTATTAACAACTACTTCCCCCTTTCCCGAGAATGTTGTTCGGACATCCCGGGGAAATTTTTCCCGTCAAAAAATATACTGCAGAAAAGTTAAAAAAATAATAATAATCGTGGACTTAAATATTGCAATCAACAGTACACTTCTGTCATTGTATTATCATTTTAGTGCTGAATATTAGCAAATATTTAATAAAATAGAACTGATTTCAATCAGAGAGTTTTTAGTCATAAAATTGTTTTGATCCCCTAGGAATAAACACTTCTTCTCCAGTTTATTCTCAGAGATGTAAAATCTTAAGTCGGCACATAATGAAAATTTACTGAAATAAGAAATTTGTATTATACTTACAATTGATTGATTAATTCTGAATACACTATGTAGTATTCAAATTTCATTTCATGAAATTTTATTCGCCGAAATTTGGCATCAAAAATTAAAGGAAGGATAATATTTCAATTTTGAATAATGCCGGAAAATTTGATTATTTTTCATGATTTTGCAAGAAATGATAAGTCCGGCAGTGCAGATTCCCGGTCTACGAACGTCAAACTTTAAAGCTCGAATTAGAAATGTTATGAGTTTGCTCGCACCATTGTTTTTCTTCGTTTTTTACTATCACAACAATCACAACATTGAACTTGTAATCCATACGTGTTTGAGCACTAACTTATATACTCATACATATGACAATCAATCGGGTTGGTGCAATAGATACCGTTATGTGGGTAGAATAATCAAGATGCACCAACTGTTGGTGCTCATACAAAAATAATCACATTGCTAAGTATTTGATGTATGGAATACAACAGTCTGCAACCTGCTGTAACTGTATGATGCTTGGTAATTGGAGTGCGAAGTAGAAAAATAACAACAACAACAATACAACCGATATGCATCGTATCATGTTTCTCCTCGCTCAGTGAAACGTTGTATGTTGTGGAAGGTGCTGTAATCACTGTTGTAGAACGAGAAATTTGAAATTATTAATAAATTACACTTAGCGCCATCCATGACAAGTAATGATCATACTTTCTTCATGAACTTCGTGAACTCTTCGATCGTGGTGATCGGGGGATAGCCACTTAGCTGTGCAAAGATACGATTTGATCTCCACCTAATGACCGACCCATCTTTCCAAAACAAAACATTTTAATTTATGAACAACTTTGACATTTTCCTAACCGAGTCGTTGATGGCAGGCAATCTTGTTTTGATTCAGAGCTTCGCTTAATGACTGTTGGCAGTGTTAAATTAATTGCCTGCCTTCGTTGAGCATAAGTTCGTGGCTTCTTTGGGCAAAGTATTGCAGTAGTCTCCATACTCAATTGTTTAATTTATGTTGTTGTTTTGTAGCTGTTGCTGTTTTGTTGTTTGTCGATGATAACAGTACAATGCTTTAGCCGTTCATCCGATGTCGACACAACATCCAGAGTTATATCAAAAGTGTAATTGTAATGAATAGGGCAGGGTTACTCCTAGTTGGCGAATAAAAACAGTGATAACATTATTAGGCATATAGTACGAGTATATTGCCGACTATTAGTATCATGAGGAAAGATTGCAAGATTTCGAACACATTATTTCCGATCAGCGGAAATTAGTGTCCCAATGCTAAATGTGTGTTTGAGACCAAAGCTGTGGCAACTTCCTAGTGAAGTACAAAGCACGAAATTCGTCTACAAACAAAAACAAAAAAAAACTACAAAGTATTTTGCTTGAGTTTCTTGGACCATATCTCGAATTGACATTTTATACTTTAAGTACTTGAAAGATTTGCTCGCTGCTTTATTTGGCTCTAATGGTTCTAAATTGCTTACAGGATCACTTACTTCTTTCTAAAAGATTGAATACGAGTATTCGAGTATAAGAGTAGCAGCGTTCCCAATCATTTGAAATTTACGTCTGAAATTTACATCAAATTTTATGTTGCTGTCGAATAAATAAAAGACAAGATTGGGAGCAGAACGAAGGAAAATGAAGGAGTACCGCCTAAATTCACTTCATTCCCGTTTCAAATTTGGCTTCAATGAGTTCAGCTTGAATTTTAATTGACTCCAATAATTTGCTAAATATGAAGTTGAGCTGAAATCAAAGGGGGAAAAAACACTCCAAAGGCACTCGAAAAAATGAAGATGATGCTTGCTTATTGTCTTCTTCGACACCCGCGTTGTGCTGAATTCCGAATTCGTTATAGATGGCCAAAAGGTCAACAAAGAATATTATCTTGGCGTTCGTGAGCCGTTGGCGAGAGCATATCCGCAATAAACGGACTTATTTATGGACGATATTTCTTGGATTGGACACAACGTTAATGCACCATCTTACCTACCTGTGATTGTGGTCGATTTTTTCGTTAAATACTCAAACAAAACGTATCCACCAGATTTGTAGTTTGTGAGTTCTTACTATTCCCAAAATTTAAATTGGAGTTCCGCGGTCTCATTTTTATAAAATGTAAGAAATATTCTGAAGATTGAAACAATGTTGGCATATATTTTTTACATCCTACCATCATGTTATTACTATCACTTAGTAGTAATCAATGTATTATAATTTCTACAAAAATTGTCGAAAATCTACATAACTTCAGAAATGTTACAATAGGATCGTAAGAAAGAAATTCTTGTTAACTTGTCCATCGATTAAGCAATCTTTTGTAGGAAAAAGTGGAAAACTCGAAATCGACTTTGGTGTTGTGAATTTTTGTAGTGTAAAATTCCACTTTTTCTACTTTTACATACTTCTTTTTGTTGCCAGATTGTTAAAATGTAGCTTTTTGCGAAATACAAGCAATGCCAAAATAATGAAATATTATCAGCAGCGTTTTTTGTATTAGTAAGACAACAGTTTTTAAAACTGACCATTAAGGAGATTCCATACAAGATTTGTAGCAAAGTTTCGATACTATTCCTATCAATATTTCCAATTCAACTTAGCAAAGGCAAACATCTTTAAATTTACTCCGCGCTCGATACACTTTAATTCACAGAATTAACGCACAATAATGCAACAGTATATGAAATTATGGAGAAAACAGCGATTTTTGGAGGAAATTTGTTTAATTTTAGAGGTACTGGTAGACATATGTAAAAATAACCCATTTCAATGTAAATTTTATTTAAGTGATGTCAAGTGAAACCTCAATTCATTCTCCCGGGTGAAGGTTAAAAAAAATCATTAAAATATTGATTGGATTGTAAATTCTAAGCTCTTTACGCATCCGCACACTTCTGTTTGATGTTTGTGTTTCGTTTTTTCTGCCCAAATTTGGTTTAACTACAGATCGAAAAGCTAACTTTAACCTACTTACCTTAAAACAGAGACATCTACGCTCTGAGTGCAGGTCGAAAATCCACCATTAATCTCTTTACCTTAGGACGAAGTCATCATCAAAAATAACATTTTTCAATTGTGTGTTCAATTTCGTTCGATATTATTTTTTTATATTAGACATACATTTTATATTAATTTTTTTTCCGATATTTGAAAAAGTCGGAAGATCGCCGTTTGTACATATCTTTCTTTTTTACAAAAACGTAATTACATTGAAATACTCATTCAGTTTTAATTTTTATCTATCTGCCTTTAGTTTAATTTCCTTCTTTTACAAATCATATTAATTATAAGTAAATGAAAGCTATCCAAATCTGGAATGTATTCAATGATTTTTATTGAATGTAATGATGAATCTTCTACCACCCAGCAAACATTTTGAGTCCCCTCGTGGAATTTAAAAGCCACTCTTTTATACAGAGTGGTGTTAAGGAAATTGGTAGAAGTAGTTGCCTAACTAGAGTATGTTAAGTACTCAAAAAACTAATTTCGTGTAGAAATATCCATACATAGCTCAAGATATTTCATTATTTCTGAAACTGAATCTGAAGTAATATCTTTAGATCTAGTTTCCTCAACCTAATGAATAATAATAATTTGTATACAATTTCTCAATTCATATTAGCTTTTTAATAAAGTTATTTATGCGGTATATCATTTTTATACATCGTTGACTCTGTATTTTTACAATACAGGTAAACCGAAATAAAGAAAATTTGGTGTGATTCTAAGAATCGCATTGCAAAATTGATGTCTGGTCGGTTATAATACAACTTTGTTTTTCTAATATTTTGTTCTCATTTTCTTTTCTTATGACTTCCCAGCAAGAACGATTAAATTACTTTCTAGAGAATTACTTTTTGAACGTTTCCAAAATTTGAAATGATTCTATAAATGCGAATATTTTCCTTTTACATAAAATTTATTTTAAACAACTTCCACGGAAGTCAAAGCAATGCTAATAATACTGATTTTTAGAAAAAATGCTAATGAACAATTTCGTTCCTTGCACAACCACTTGTTAAATTTTTAGTTTCGATTTAAATTTGAATTACTTCTGAGCCCCAGATATGAATGTTAGGCTTATTTGTGGATGCTCTCTTTTTACTGGAATATAGATTACTACGAATGAGTTTTATTAAACATACAGTCAACTTTACGCCATTTTCTTTCGCGTTGTTAGTTTTGATGTTATTAAAAGTCTCGGTAATATTTTGTCAACTTCATATGAAAGCAAAACATTGACCACATCTGACTCAGCTCATAATATAAAAATCAATGTGTGTCTGCGCATACGCCCTCAGTCTATTCCATATTCTAATGAAACTTTGCCACATGTCTGCTTAAGTTTCTGGGTTGGTTTTTAGGGTAATTTGTTTTAAAGGAATGTAGGCTGAATGTAGGCTGCAGATACGCTGATCGTCTCTTTTAGTCGCTTAGATATAACGCGATATCCATTTACTGGTTTTAAAACCGTTCTGGATTCTACAAGGCTGTCAGCTGATAAATATCTATCATCTGAAGTGTTATTTACTGAGTGAAAGATTTGCTATTTACAAATACGAATCGTTTACCAACCGAAGAACGTGTAAAAATAGTCAAAACTTAATGCAAAAGCGGTGTGCACTTTTCGTGCATTACTGAGTGGTTACGATCATCATAATTGACCTACTGTGCGAGGAATTAGCAAAATTATAAAGAAATTTGAAGAGAATAGAAGCGTTACAGATGTGGTCAGGCCTGTGTATTATCGTAATGTATGCACTGCCGAAAATATTGCTTCTGTTTGTGAAAGTGTGGCGTATACTACGAATTTCAATTATGGCCTTACGATAACCGACTTTTTTGGACAGCAATTGAAGATTATGAACTGGACGATATGCGGTTTCAACAAGACGGTGCCACGGGCCATACAACACGATTTTGACTTTTTGCATGAGAAGTTTCCAGAAAGCGTAATTTTACGTTTTGGCGACGTCAATTGGCCACCAAAGTCATGTAGTTTGACGCCTTTAGACTTTTTTGTAGGGTTACGATTACGCTGATAATCCTCAAACGTTAGAGCATTTGAAATTCAACATTTGTCAAGTTATCGCCGAGATACCACCCGAAATGTGCGAAAAAGTGGTCAAAAACAACCTCAAAAGGATCCACTGCTGCAACCAGGCGTTCGCTTAAATTACATTATATTTCGTCCATAAAGGCAAGGCCCAAGTATTATAATGAAGTAAAAGTTTCATCGAAATCATAGCTTTATGTGTGTTTTGTTTGTGTTTTTGAAACCGAAAAATGGGGAATCCATTAAAAATATAGGTTTTTAACTACGGAGCGTATATATCGATTGGCGTTTTAGGTGAAGGGCCTTCACCATTCGACTCTGGAATGGTTTTTAGAATGGTAAAATTAATATGCGGGAGTGAAGTGCCAGTCGATCTATAATAAATGAATCAAATTTCTTTTTTCAAATGCACAAAATGGAGCCATTTTCCTCTCCATAATAATGGAGCACATTTTTTTCATAAACGTGCATATTTTTCCTTCCAACTTTGTTCTGGAAACAAAATGATGTAGTCGATATAACCGAAATAATAACCGAAAACCGAATTTTTTTAAGAAGTATAAAAGGTTTTCGAATGACTCGGTTTTTCGAAAAAGTCGGTCGTATTTTATCCACTTTGTCAACCACTGTGATCTTTTCTCTGCTAGCCACAAATTATTCTGGGTTATTCGTCAGTGCGGGAACGTTGAACGGTCGTGTAATACTACAACACTGAACTCTTTATAGTCTGTAATGACGTCATGTCTACATAGCGCTGTGGTGAATAAATTAATGTTTTTCATTCAAAAAGCAACAATAAAGCATTTATTTACTGAGTTCCTCGCCTCTAGAACGCTTCAGCTCAAGTAGAAATTTCAAAATTTGCGTAATTTTTCGACCTCATGAGAATCCACCGCTCTCGAGTGACGTGAATATTCATCATAGGTGGCTGGCTATGTAATTCCAAGTAGCAAAAAGAAGAAAAAAAAAATAGCGATACATGCGTTAGAGGGATCATCAAGCACCTCAGGGTGAGCGGCATGCGTTTATTGGTTTATTTCGCAGCCGGAACCACTTGACATTAGACTTTGGTGGTTTGCAGTTGGTGGTGGATGGATATACTCGTACACATTCGTCATTCATAGCAGATTTTGAAAGAAGCGGCATGCGCCACGGCCTGAATGCGTTTGTCTCGGCTGCCACTTTTCTCCTGCGAGATGGACCTTAAGTGGCGGCTGCTGTAGAGCAGCAGCGTTTGCTTATTTTGATTTTGGCACACGATCATAAAAATAACGCAAACAAGCGAAGAGCGATCGCCGCCACCACCACAGCATACATTTTATTATTGTGCGGTCTTGATCGCTGGCGTTGTTCGCCGTTTGCTATTGCTATTGTTGTTGGTGCTGTTGATTCGGGTAGCTGCCCAGTGCGTCGAGCGGCCAGTCACTCGCCACTGGTATCCACTGTGGTGAAAAAGAAAAACAAATGCCCGCGAACATCCACAGAAGCTAATCAGTGGCCCGCAAGATATTGTCGTGGATACCAACAGACGAGCGCGCGCATTTCGCTGCAGATGATGAGGATGACAAATCATCGATTTATTTCGGTCGGTCGCGGTGTTTGAGATTGTTTTCATTTGCCGTCTTAGTATGAGAGTGACGCATTTTTCGGCAAAACATCTATGATTGATAGATCGATTCATTGTTTGGAACCTCGGCCAGTGTAGTGCAAAGATTAGACGAGTTCGGCTAAACTCGAATTGAAACTTTCCAAAATGTAAAATTTGTTATATTTGCCAACAAACTGGCAGACATTAATTATATGAACAAATCTAAAAACAAAGAAAACACATAAGAATTACTGAAGGCAAGGCAAAATGTCACCCCCCTGAACAAAAATACAGAAATTTGTTTTTCAAAAGACTAAAAATTCTGAAAAACAATTTAAGTGAGAACTAACAATTAGCTAAAAGAATTTGATTTTGCAAAAACTACGAGTAATCAAAACTAATTCAAATAACTGCCAATGCAAGTATTATGAGTAAAACATACGACAACATTTCGGAGGTCTTGGAACTATGCAGCGCAAACATCAACGCATACGACAACGTCGACGCACCTGCCAAAATTTGCACACTTCTGGCCTACGCTGCCCCACATCACTGACATCTTTGAGGCACTTGAGATTTCATTCGAAAATTCCCTTCTCACAGCCTTCAAAGACACTCTCAACTGCCTCTGATGATTACTATGACATCGAGTGCCTCATACGTTATGGGGAGTTAGAGCAAATAGAAGTCGTACTTTTCAAGACCAGCTCTCGTAATAATAGAACGTTTTCTTGGAAACGAAAGTACCGGCTTTCATCAATCGCATCGAATTTCGGCGGAAATTCGAGTGAACCGTTGGTGAGGTGCGGCAACAACGCAAGTGATTACGATAATGAAAGCTGTTGCGATATCTATATGGTTTGTAATTACGATGACGACCCTGTCTACGGCGACCATGATGAGTTGTGTTTCCATCATAGCGAAAGGGAATTTTGCGTAAGATCCAATAAGGTGTTGAATTATATTAACTACAAAGTTTATATCAGCGAAAAGGAAATATCGAATGCACGTTCACCGGAAGTTGAAAGTATTTATGGAAGTCGATCAATTGAAGCCGGTGGTAAGTTTTTTTCATACTTCATGGGTATTAGAATGCTTTGCTTTGGATCTGTCGCAGTTTTTTTCATTGATTATCGAGTGCCATTCAATATGAATTTCAATTGTTTGATTTAATTTTACTTTTTATTTACTCTCCTCTGTGTGGCAACAATTTATTGTGTGTTTGGAATAAAAACAAACCGACAACAGTATTTTCTCACACCTACGCAAAATTTGTTTTGAAAATCCGTTTAACCTTGACAACTGTGAAAATGTATGAATTTTCCTTTGAAGAATTTACTGTGTTGTTTTTGAAGATCGCAAACAATGAGGTATTATAGGTCCGTCAGTCCGTTCGTCAAGATTATTGCGTTGTAGATTTATGTTCTATAAATAAATCATTTTACATAATTTGCTAAAATTGTAATTGATTTGTTGCGATTTCGATTCTCTAATCAAGACTGTATGTGATTTATTTCGGATATCCGGTCTATAAATGTACCTATATGTATATAAACGACTGTGTCTGACAGTTTTTATGTTACCTCTGTGAAAAATTTTCATTGTTCAAATATTTTTGCGTCATTGTATCAATAATATTTCTTATTTCTTTTATTAATTAATGTTTCTTATTTTTGCAACATGGGCAACATGAGCTTTCTTTAGTTTTAATGGCGTTTACGTCACCGTCTGCTGTTATTGGCTCGCTTTTTGTTAAATATTCAATATAAAATATTTGAATGTTGGGACGTTCATGTATATTTAAAAGATACACAATAAAAAACATAAAGTCACAGATGACGGTCTGGGGCCAAGCTTTTTTATCATGTTATTCCTGCTTAATTACGGACAGTTTTTGGGGGATTATTATCAGTAATTATTACTATTTGTACTTTAAGAGGATTTTGAAACGCATCTATTAATGGCTTAGTTTATTCCGCTGAAAGTCTGTTATTAATCGCTACACAGCCATTTATCTATTTTTGACCATTGAGGTATTGAATACAATATCCAAGATCGTTTTTTTTGCCAGCGATTTCAGACTAGTTGTGGAAAAAGTCATCCTAAATGACATCACGGTACAAAATTCACAGAAAGCTGCATTTCTATTCATTTTGTCTGTAATTCTTTTGTCTGTATTAAACAAATTGGTTTGCTTACCATAAATAAAATTTAAGAAGATTCTCCATTTCAATGAGGTGACAAACATAATTCTGTTTTCAGATTTATTTGTCTTTAATGACAACTCCAAATGAGAAATTTTTGTTATACCCGGTGATCGAGGTAGCTTCATCTCAAATAAAGACAGATGGTTGCATTGAACTAAGGTTCTATAAATCAAATTTAGACCAATTGACTTTTTGTAGGAAAAAATCGGAAATTCGAAAAGTTCATTGTGGCTTTGTAATAGTCGATCTTTTGTTTTCACTTTGTAGATGCCGTTTTATTGCCAGATCTGTAAAATGTTGCTTTTGCAAAATACGAGTATAACAGATTATGCAGCAATGCCATCTTACGGAAATAGTATCAATAGGTGTTTATAGTTGTAAGACGACATTTTTTAAACTGAACATCAAGCGGAATGCATTTGAGATTTGCAGCAAATTATCGATATAATTTATATCAGCATTTTCAATTCGACTTAGCAAATGCAAACGCCTATTATAACCTCTCTACACTCTAACTCATAGAATAGAGCACATTGATGGAGCAAAATTACAAATTATTTTAATTCATACCTAAGAAAATTACGGAGGAAACAGTGATTTTTGCTAAGCCTATCATTTTGTAATATCTGTCAAGCATTATAAAGCAATACAACAGATAAGATTTTTTAATTACAAATTTCTGAGCAAATTTGAATTTTGAAAAATCGTTCAATTTACATGAGAGGAATAAATACAGTCTATTTTCATTCTCAGATGTAAATTTCATGTGTGCTAAATCTGGTGAAATTTAGTCAAAATTGAGAAAAAAGAGATATAAACCAAATAACTAATTTTATATAAATAAACTGTTAATTATACATAAATAATTATCAATTTTGAATTAAATTCAATCTAACCTTTAATAGAAAAAGAGTTTTTCAGAGATTTGTTAAATAGTTTCTTTTTTTCTTGCTGTTGATAGGCTAAATATCGGAAAAGATGACTGGTCTTTCCACATTTCTTAGCTAATGATCGGTATTTATACATTTATCCTGCGAAAGTAACCATGCAAGTAGTCAGGCATTACCCCACTGCAAAACATTTCTAATATTATTTTCACTTTTTACACTTTTTCTATTGGTAATTTAGAATGTTTTGTACTTGTTTATCTTTTTGTTTTTCATATGAAAATTTCTTCATAGATTCAATGATGAAGTTCGGTTGCTTAAATTGCATTATATTCTGCTAATTTCTGGAAAGGCAGAATTTCGGGAAATCTGTCAATTTGGGAGGTACCAGAAAAGTTGGGGCCAAGATAACTCATTTTCAGTACTATATCTGCCATAATTTCGAGCGAACTTCTAACAATGTAAATATATTTACTGAAAAAATAGTTTATAAATTCACAAACATATTACCAAAGTATTCTTCTGTCTCATTTTTTCACCCCACACATACTTAGTTCAACTGCAACTCGAAATGGTAGCCTTAATCCATATGTCTTTTAGCTAGCCATAAAAATTATATTCGTATGTTTCGAACATCGCTAAGGAGACTTTATCTAGCGTTTGTACTTCGGTTCCGTCTAAATGCTCTTTTTCCCATGTTAGAATAAAAAGCCAACCAGTTGTGGAAATGATTTTCATCACAACATTTAAATATAACTGTGCAAATTCTCAAATCAAAAATTATTACTTTTTTTAATGTACACAAAGTCATTCTAATGTTTATTTACTTGTGTATATTTTATTTGGCTCTTTGTATATTTAAAAAAAATCAAAGATCAACTTTTGTACATTTGAAAAATGATTACCGATTTTTCATATATTTGAAAAATATGAAAAGTCGATATTTTGTGCCAACCATGGATACTTATTTCGAACCCATCATCGCTTGTACTATAGTCGAATGTTCTGTCGTACAACGGTCAGTCACTAATGCAGCGATGGCAATTAAATTTGTATATAAAGATACATAAAATTACGAGACGTGATATGATATCAAATAAAATATTATTTTACACTTTAAAGTAAGGATATACTAGAACAGGTGAATTAATCAGAATCGTAAGTTACATTAGACTATAAATTTTTAAGGCTGACTTAATTTTAGTCGAACTGAAAATGATTTTTGCCAAAGGCGCCATTTTGCAAATAATAAATCGGAAAGGACGTTTTTAGATTGTTCAGTCACAGTCCTAGAATAGAATTTAGGAAGAAATCATCGCATGCGATGTTTGAGTAGATTTGATCAGGCAACTACATGATTACACTAGATGGGATGGAACAAACCATTCCTTCATGAACTAATCTATATATATAAAAATGAATCGTGGTTTGTTCCGATGCTTAAAACTCCAGAACGGCTGGACCGCTTTGCATAAATTTTTGTATATGCGTCTGGGTGGTGCCCGGGATAGTTTAGATTTACAATTCGGTCCAACTGGACAAAGAGGCGTGGTATCTCCCATACAAACAAAAAATTAAAAATCAATTATTTCTGCTCCTGCTTACGGTATTTGAACAAAATTTGGTGCGTAGGTTTGGTGTACATATCTTAAGTGATACTGCAAATATGGGCGGGATTGGACAATGGGGCGTGATACCTCCCATACAAACCATAAATTAAATATCCAATATTTCTGCTCCTGTTTACGGTATTTGAACAAAATTTGGTACATCGGTTTGGTGTACATATCTTAAGTGCTGCTGCAAATATGGGCGGGATTGGACTATGGGGAGTGGTACCTCCCATACAAACCACAAATTAAAAAGCAATTATTTCTGCTCCTGCTAACGGTATTTAAACAGAATTTTGTTTAACATTGAAACATTTCCAATAAAAATAAAATTTGAAGGCAAAGCAACGTTTGCCGGGTCGGCTAGTTGTATTAAGAACCTGATATATAAATTCTAATTTGCATAACATGACGTATAGATTGTGCCAGTAGTTTGAGAAAAATTATTTTGGTAAAAGGTGGCAACCTTATAAAACATACATTTTAAGTTTCAATGCGCCACGTTTAGTATTTTTATTTGAGCTATCAAAAGTAAACGATATCAGTGAATTTATAAACATGGAAAAAGTTGGTCGCCCCTGTGTAATCGAATAGTTCAATTTGAAAAGTGTCAGTCTAACCAATATTAAAGCCGAGCTAGATTCCCCACCGGGGAGAGTCTGCTCCTTCGTTTGCGACGGTATATTACTGTATAGCAAAACTTAAACGAATCCGATATATAAATTCTAATTTGTATGTGAATTATATGCATGAAATGACGTATAGATGGTGCCAGTAGTTTTAAAAATATATTTTAGTAAAAGGTGGCAACCTTATAAAACATATGTTTTAGGTTTCAAGGCGCCACTTTTTTTAGTATTTTTGTTTGAGCCATCAAAAGTAAACGATATCAATGAATTTGTAACCATGGAAAAAGTTGGTCGCCCCTGTGTAATTCAATAGTTCAATTTGAAAGGTCTCAGTCTAACCAATATTAAAGCCGTGGTAGATTCTACTCTGAGAAAGTCTGCTTTTTTGTTTACTGCTGTAAAATATTGGATAGCAGAGTTTAAACGAGGCGGTATGAGCTGCCTAGGCGAACACCATAGTGGTCGACCAATTGAGGTGTCGAGGACACGGTTAAGAAAATCCAATACCAATCAAAATGGTATTGAATGGTTGTCGGTTTAAGGTGTGTGAGCTAGCTGAAATAATAGGCATTTCAAAAAGTGCTACACATCTTATATTGACAGATTTGAAGTTGAGAAAGCTGTGCCCAAAATGGGTGCCGCGTTTGCTTTCAATGTTTCCGTAGAGTGCTTGGCGGTGTTTCACGGGAATAAAGACGAACTTTTGCCTTGATTTATGATAATGGGTCCACCACTTCACATCTGAGACAAAAGAACAGTCTAAGCATTATACTGGAATTGAAGAATATTATTATATGTATTATAAAATATTTTATACATATATAATATATATAAATTATGAATACACATTTTTATTTATTTTGTTTTTATATATTTTATTGTGATTCATACCATTCATGTTCACAATAATAAAAATTTTCAACTTAATTATGTAACAATTTTTATATTATAATTTTCAAAATATAAGTCATACGATGTATGTTGAGGCAAAAATCCGTAAGATCCGCCATTTTGTAGGAGTGATATCAGAAGCGGAGTTTAGGAAAAAACAACATTTAGCCAAGTACAAGTGGATTCGTGTAGACATTGTAAAATACAATAAATTAAAATTTAAGGTCTTTTGGAAGGGTTTGTATGAATCTGTACGAAAAAGAAGTGCTAGACAAATTTTATGTAAATCTTTTTTTTTTATCAAATCAAATCTGTATAAAAGCTATCATCAGCTATATCAGAATTGCAGAGAAAATTCGCCAAGAAGCTGATTTAAAGAAAATCTATATGCAAGGTCTCCTGACCTTACTGCACCTGATTTTTTCCTGTAGGGTTTTTGCAATCAGGAAGTTTAAACAGATGTCAATAAATGTAGATGATTTAAAGCAGTACAAACAATCGATAATTGAGGTAATTCCTGGGAAGAAGCCGTTTTGATACTCACACTTATCTAACAATGAATTGTCACATCAACCACGCCACTAAGCGCCGCAATTTATGGTGGTCGGTCCGGCTGAAGAAATTAGTAATTTTTCAAATTAATAACTCACAGAAGCAAGCCAGTCTGAGACTTCGAAATAGATAGCGTCACATCCTGCATACAAAAATCATTCAATTCATAACATTCAAACTTATTTATGTTTTTATTTAATTTAATAGGTTGAAATAAACATCAATAGCTAGTTTATTGGGTAGTCTTCAGATGTCAGAGGCCATCAGAGATAATTTTATGGAAACTTTAAAGAGAGATTGAAGAACTCATATCAAGCCCTATTATGTTCAATGAGAATACGAAGATTAGAAAAAGATTTTTAAATTTGCTTTACATTTGGGGATGTTTTGTATATTTGCTTACTGATAATATGAGGAAATTATGAGATATTGTTTTTATCACCCATGTGGTTTGTTATTTTTTAAGACAACAGCGTAAAAATACAAGATAGGTACAACCTTTTTTTTGGCAGTGTATCATATTATAAATACTCATGTTGCGTTGTCATGTATCAGTAGGCCTTAAATTGTATAAATAGCATTTTATACACTATATTTCCTCATTTGCAATATTTGTCTCTTGGTTTTTATCAAATAAATGAATTCAAAATTAATAAACAATAAAAGTTATTATCAACCGATTGCTTGGTCTTTCTAGAAACTAATTTAATTTAATGTTAGATTCTAATACATACAACCCTTTCATATCTATGCAAGAGGCCAGTCGGAACGTTGTTTACCATCTGTTAAAAGTCGTCAATTATCTCAGTATGCTTAAATTCTGATAGATGTTGTCAAAATATTCTTCTTTATGTTGGTAATGTTGCTTGAAATGTTGGAAAGTCCTTCGCCAATGAACAATGAACAACTACTTGCCTCATTATGTTTTGGGTTTTCCGAAATCTTTACTGAGTCAAAGGAAAATGAAATATAAAAAATAAAACGGATTTCCCCATAACATCGACACATGTTGGTTAGACAAAAACAGCGGAATTCCGCCTGTGCCGCGACAGGTGGGTCATTAAGGGACGGCATCCTGTAACGAATATCCTTTGTGATTTGTGATGAGAGCCAACTAGAGCTAGACAACAGAAATGCAGTGAGACCTGTAACATGTAAGTGGGCACGAATGTGTCCCACAGAGTCACATGGTGAATGACATTCACCATTCATATTTAGCACTGCCTATGTGGAGGGACTGAATGAAATTCCACAACGAATTGTCGCACAAAACCACGTTTGTGGCAATTTAAACGAAGTAAGTAGAAATAAAGAGACGAGAGATTGGCTTAATGAAGCAACGACGACGCATAGACTGTGATTTGGTGACAACGCGGGTTAGTTTGGGTAGAAGTAAGTCAAGTAAGTCACACTCACTAGTTGTGTCTTGTTTTTGCAGTTTTAATTGTTTAATTTAAAAGGCGATGGAAACCGTTTCAAGCCGCCACATGGCAATAGCATTTGTCAATTCATTTAAGTGCTTCTGCTGTAGATTTGTGCCGCAAATTGTATCAGAAACATGGCATTGCATTCGTTCATTCATTGCACATTTTCTAGCCGAGAGTTATTTTAATTAATTTCAATATTTTCGCAATGACATCATGTGGTCGAAATGTAGGTAAAACCGACTGCTCTTTAGCGAGCACAAAATGTAGCTAAAGATCAGTGTTGGCCGTTGGTTGGTTCGACAATTTTGTGCATTTAGCAAACAGTGCTCGTGCTTGAATGCCCCCAAGCGGTTATCACCACTCGCGTGGCATATTGAACTTGAACTTTTTCCACCCAATAACGTTTTGTTAGTTTCATTAATGCCGAAAACAAATTTTGTTTTTCTCTTTTAATGTTTTTGCAAAACGTGTTCTTTATTTCAATTTTGTTTTTTTTTTTTTTTTTGTTCGCCGTAAGGAGTTGGCACACCTCAGTTGGCTGATGTTGGTTGGCAGACTTCATGGCACAATTGTCTGCTACGCGCGAAAATAAAAACAAAATATTGCCAATAAACGCGAAAAGATTTAATTGTTTTCGTCATCGCATACGTGGATAGTTGTTTAATGTAGTTATAACCCCCCATTGCACATTGGGGAGCTTTTCGAAAATAGTTGTGTTTTAGAGAAAAATGTATGTGATTTACAAAGCAAATACAGATTGATAAAAGTTCTGTTTCTTTTAGAAGTTCCGAGAGACCGAGTATTGTGCAAAACAATAATAATAAATTTTAAAAATTTTAATGCTCACTGTCCATTTGGCAGAGCTTCATACAAAAACTCACAAGCCGAGTAAATTAGTTGGCATTGCAACTTTTGACAAAGATGAGACGTTTTTCTATTAGATTTAATTAAAACCAGGGCTGCAAAAAAGTAATGCAATTTCTCTGACGAAGGCATGAATGATGCTAAATCTGATAGTCTAATTAGTATTCAAGTAAATATATTTTTTTTTTAATTTTTAAATTTAAAACTATTTTGTTAGATTGAATCAATAACATAAAACAAGCAGCCTCAATGACAGAGAAGGCCAAACCGACATTAAAAAAAGTTGTTTTACGAAAAACGGAAGACGGTGAAGGTGCCGATGATTAAGCCTTGCTTTATTCAAAATTCTTCAAAAATTATTATTAATATTAAAATTAGTTTTTTCAGTCAGCCGATTCTTAGTGAAGGGCACGTAAAAATTAAATTTGCTGCTCCCCTCTCTCATTCATAAAGTTGTATTGAATCCTGTAAAACAAAAATTGATCATATTATCGTTCCACATTAAATACAAACTTTATATTCGCAAAGTGTTTTTACGCTATCGAAGACTGTTAACTGCCTTGGCTGCAAAGTGTCCATTTATGGTTATGACTGGCCACTGACGCCAAAACTTTCCTAACGAAATGTCCTTGCACAGCCTACTTGAAAAAATCTTCAAGGAAAGGAATGATTATTATTGAAATATAAAACACAAATAACTTTTCGCTGTAATATTTGCCGCTCTATTTATTTTACTAAATCTATTAATCAAAAATGTAACTTGAAATATTTACTATTTCCAATTGTGTATGCATGCGCGTCCAAAGTGCGACTAAAGGAAGTGAAATCCATCTTTTTCATTGAAAATTTCAACTATCAATCACTAGCCGGCAGGTACACACATCCACAACAATGACTCTCTGGACGTTCAAGGACAGCATTATATAAATTCCAAACACCTTATTTGTCTTGTCTGTCTGTGTGAATGGCCAAGTAGACAGCAGTGACACTTGCTGTGCTCAATACTGACATGTGGCCATCCGACTGCATGTCAGCGAACGACACTAGACCGTCATCTCTGGGTGAAACATGGTAATTTACCTGCGATGACATTGATTGACATGCACTTCCGTTACAGGACATTCAGTGAGATTAACCTTGTACTGTGAGAAAATATTTGGGTATGGTTAATCAAGGAAGTAGGTAATTTTATGCTAAATTATATGACCATGATTAAGCGCACGTACACTTGCATTCAAACAATCGTTAATTGTCCTGCGAATTACTTCTAATGAGTTTCTTGTAGATGTAAGTGGATTTAGCATTGTTGCATTTGTAGAAAATTAAGGAATATTGTTAAATACACCCACGCACACCTGCACACACAACAGCATATTGCGTGCCCGAGGAATTCTGGAGGATGGATTAACGTAATTGTAGTGATACTAATGAATTATTGCATGTTTATGAATGTTCAACGATTCTGGCGCCTCCATTTGTTCAATCTTTTCAATACAAACGTAAAAATAAACATTTCTCAAGACAGTTGCTGTCAAAGTAAATTCAAACGATTTGAATTTGCAGTAGAGGGAAATCAAGGATATTAAAAAAAAGCGTATTTGTTTAACGTTTATTCTCAAGGGAAGGTGAAAACCTGTGGCTTTGTACTGATTGGTGTGGGCAGATTTCATTTGTAATGAACATTTTTGAAACCTTATATTGAATTGCGCCAATATGTTCACAGATGCAAGGAATTGATTGAGAAATTCAAAACAGCAATCCCTAAAAATAATTTTTGAAAAAAATTGCATTCATTACCTTTTCGTTGTTTATGTATCAAAATTCAATGCGCGTCTGGCAATTCTTTTTCCAACGTTTGAACACCTTATTTGATTCATCTAGTATTCACACTAGACGTTCGTTTGGCGTAGTAAAAGAGCCATTTATGCTGAATGCAAGGTTTGTGTGTGAGAGGTGAAGCGAAAGTTTCCCAGCACAAATTACTCAGATGCGATAAGAAAAATTTCCCATTTAGGTGCATCTTAATGGGAACAGAACTTTGTTCATTACACGCCGACACATTTCGACATACAGTTAATGTACGAGAGGTGGAGTGTAAATCATTTCAATAAATGCGATTTTTCACTTAGTAATGTCCGGTTTGGTTGTACATTAAAAGCTGTCGAATTTTGAGGTCAGTGAAAAGATGTTGTTGATTTAATGTCCTTATTTTTCAATTTGGGACTTCTCCTAAATGGCAAATTTCAACCAGTTTTTCCTTCCATGGTTGTGAAGCTTATTCGCGTCAAGTATCCCAGAAAAAATTGATAAACGTTTAAACAGCTGTTAGAAATTTGAAAAATAAGTACAATATATATATATATATATATATATATATATTTATTTATAGTATGTAAAACCGTTAAATTTAGAGCATCGTACAAACTTTTAGTTTATGTTTTGTACTTTTGTCCAAATTTTATCTACTTTACTCCAATGTCATAAAATTAAAAATTTGTATGATAAGCAATACAGAAATTTCGGTTATATAAGGGCAAAATTATATCAACGATGTGCGATATTGAATTTTGCGTTAGGTTCTAAATTAAATTTAATTAAATGTAGACAATATTAATGGGAACGTTAGCATACAACATTCAATTTATGAGGATCGATTTGGGAGCAATGCGATTCGCGAGCTACTTTCGTGGCAGTGTGTGGACAAGGCTTAAGCAAATTTAGCCGTCAAATCTTCCTTTCATATGGTGGCATAGTTACCTTATCTAATTACAACTCTAAACTAGAGTTAGGAATAATCATTAAGTGCAAAGTTTAGCTATGATAAACTTCCACCTTTATTCTTGATGGAATGTGCAGCGTATACTTCGATACCTCTTACTATAATTGTTAATAGATCTATGTCAACAGGAGTTTTTATTTCCAAGAATGGCAGATATCATTCATTTCACCTATATTTAAATCTGGTCAGAAGGCCTTTATCACCAGTTATAGACCTATTGTCAAGTTATCAGCTGCACTAAAATTGATAGATAAGTTGGTTAATAATAAATTATTCTCTATTGTAAAAAATAGCATAAATACACATCAACATGGTTTCTACCGTGGCAGATCCACGGCCACAAATTTAGCCATATTTTGTAAAAAAGCATTACTGCTTTGGAAAGTGGGATTCAGATGGATGTGTTATAAACGGATTTTGTTAAAGCATTTGATAAAATTAGTCACGATATGCTAATTTATAAACCTAAAATTGTAGGATATCATTCAAATATGTTAAGTTATTTAAAGCCTTATTTGTCGGAAAGAATACTATTTGTAAAATTACTGTATTTGTGTAATGACTGTATTTCAGAATCTATAAATCCAAAATCAGGTGTACCACAAGTTAGCCATCTTAGCCAACTTTTATTTTTTATTTATTAAAGATATTCCATCAGTGTTTAAATTTTGTAATATCTTGTTATATGCTGACGATTTAAAGTTATATTCTATTGTTCAAAATCTAAATGAAATTGTTTCACAATGATATTAATAGTTTTTTGCGTTGGTGTATTTATAATGATATGGAATTAAATTTTGCAAAGTGTAAAATTCTCACAAAAAAATTCTTGTATTAAATAATTACAATTATTACAAGATGATTTTTAATCGCAGTTTTTAAAAAAAAAAAAAAATTAAAAAATTAAATTTAAAAAAAAAAAATTTTAAAAAATTTAAAAAAAAAAAATTTAAAAAAAAAAATAAAACTTAAATTTGCATCATATATTAAAATTTTTATTGGGATCGATAAATTGGTATTTACCATTTAATTTTTAAAGATAATTTCATGTAAATGTTGTCCGCGGCTCCGTCACTTTTTCGAGCATTTCGGCCTGTATTCCACGAATAACACGTGTTATGTTATCCTGTAAGGCCTCAATAGTGTTCGGCTTGTCCACATAGACTAACGACTTGACATAACCCCACAAGAAATAATCAAGAGGCGTTACATCGCAAGATCTTAGGGGTCAACTCACAGGGCCAACTCACAGGGCCAAATCGAGAGATAAGCTGCTCACCAAATTCATCCTTCAACATATCCATTGTTTCATGAGCAGTGTAGCATGTTGCACCATCCTAACGAAATTACATGTCAACCAAGTTCAACTCAGCCAATTGGGGTAGAAAAATCGCGTATCATGACTCGATATTGTTCGCCGTTGAAGGTAACGTTTCTTCCATGGTCGTCGTTGAAGAAAAATGGACCGATGATGCCACCAGCCCATAAACCACATCAGACTGTCGTTTTTTCGCGATGTATCGGTAATCCATGTACGGCATGTGGCTGTTCATCACTCTAGATGCGACAGTTTTGTTTGTGTACGTATCCGTTTAGCAAGAAATAAGCCTCATCGCTGAACACAATTTTTCGATATAACAGCGGATTTTCATTGAGCTTTTTTGGTAACGCCCATTCACCAAAAATTAGACGTTGTAGTAGGTCATTCGTCATTAGATGATGAAATGGCAGAGTATACTGTACACTTTTCACTTTGACGGATGGCGTTTGGGTGCCATTACCAACCAGTGCTGCCAACCTGAAAAACTTAAATCTTAAAAAGTTGCCCTATATAATAATATACTTGACAGAGAAATGGTAATGAAGGACCTTGGAGTTTATATTGACTATCAACTTTCATTTATTCCACATTTATGATACATTGTAAGCAAAGCAAATTCTCAACCAAGTTTCTTGAAACGACATGCTAGAGATTTTAAAGACCCATTCACATTAAGGACATTATATTTTGCATTTGTGCAATCACAATTAGAATATTACGATATTATATGAAATTTGAGTTACGACGTACATAAATGCAGAATTGGAAGAGTTCAAAGAAGATTTACAAAGTTTGCCTTATAAAATTTGTATGGTTCGTTTAACATGCCTGAGTACGAAATTCGTTGTCAGCTACTCAATTTGAATACTCTGATACAGCGAAGAGTGGAACATAATATTATATTTAGCAAGGACATTATTGACAGTAGAATTAACCAGAGCTCCTGCAACTAATACCCTTCAATGTGCCTACGAGGAATTTGAGGAAGCATAAACTTTTTTATGAATATTTCCGTAGATATAATTATGGTTTAAATTAAGTTGTTACGAGGAATCTTATTTTCAGTTAAACTTTTTATGAGTCGCTCAATTTTTAAAACATCACTTTTTAACTATGTTGCGGTAGAATTAAGAATTAATAATTATACATAGTTGTAAGAACGGATCTGTAAGGGATCAGCCCAATAGATTTAAATAAATTAATAAATAAATAAAAAATAAATAAATAGATTCACTGAGACATTTAAAAAGTTACCATAAAAACGATATTTTACATGTTAATTTGATTTTGATAGCAGGCACTAGAAGAGACAAATTTGGATCTAATCGAACTAACGAAATCGAAAATATTGGTTCGTTTTGTTACAACCACAGATTAGGGTTTAGTAAAATGTTGCCGTATGCAAAATTTCAGTAGTAAAAATTTGAAATATGATTATAAAAGTTTTAATGAAATTTTGCTAAAATAAAACTGCATATTTGTATTTGTTATCACAAATAAAGATGTTCCTGCGTTAATAGAGTTCAATTTTAATTCAATTACAAATCTTCTTTCAGTAAAGGCCAACACTATAGCGTACGATGAATTAATTAAGTTATTCAATGGCAGGGAAGTTCTCAGTTATTGGCGTCACTGTTAAGGGACAAGTAAAAGATTTTCAAACAATATTGACAGCTAAAACTGTCGTTAAATGACTGAGATATGAGATATGGGCATACCATCGATATTAGTTATTTCTTAACGATGATTTTGACATCAATAAATGTTGTTGATGAAGCTGCCCCCCTTCTAGGCAATAAAAGTGCAATAAACGCGCATGCTAGCTGTTGCACCACAAATGGTCGCGTTTGAAATGGCTAAAGGCGAACTACAAATTTCTTAATTTGTTTTCAATTTCCAATCTACACTTGTTGTTGTGTCAGTTTGATTGAAATTCGAGTTTGAGTTATTTCAAGACTTATTTTAATCGTATTTGGAGGCTGATCTAACGTACATGGCATATTAACACCCTCAAAAATGTTGTCAAGTCTATGTATGTGATCACTTTGGTTTTCATCAGGAAAACTAACTGTCACTCCATTCGCATCTTGCGAGAAACCTGCCACGATCAAACGTGTTTCAATTAAAGCCAAATTTATGCAACATCAATATCATAAGATTGTCCACGAAATGAGTTGTAGCGGTAGATCAGGCTCTTTAAGGAAACTCCACTGCGAACGCCGGTCTCATGTAATCAAGACAATGAAGCTTAAAAAATGCTGGAAAAGAAACAAAGTTAGTGAACTTTAAATTTGCCAAACTCCAGCTAACGCATTGGACTCATTGGCTTTCATGTTCGTATACAGTTGCCACATACAAAGCTGTAGCAGAGCATAATTAAACATGATTTCTGTATTAGTCATTAAACAAATTGCATTAAAAACAGTTAACACTTTCCACTTTTTGCGTTCCGAGTGGTGCAACATTCAGCCTGTAATAACTAGGAGCGGATCTATTTGCTCATCTCAAAGTATTTCTAAAAACGACTGATGTCGTTGTACGTAAATGTGATCATGTCTTAAGTGAGCAAGCAAGTGAAGTGAGTTACAGCAATAATTATAAATGTTGCAAAAGGTGCTTTGATTGTATGCCATGACAGTGATGGTAATCCCTCCCCACATCATAGCTGATGATGTTGTTCGCCACCTCAAGTAATGCAAATTCATGTTTACGTCGCCATAATTATTAGACATGTTGTTGCTTGTGATTATAACCAGATTTGGAGGGTTAAATTATTTGTAAATATTTCACTTGTCTCTGAATGTGTGGAATCACTCGAGTGTCTCAGTGGAAATGGAGTTAATGCCACTTTCAACTTTCGCCTTAAACAATAGAAGCATATGATTTATTGTGATTTGCCAAAGCTTTTTATGTTTTGTTGGGAAGACGACAATGGCGACTGCTTCTTGGCATAATTGCACGCAAGCCTAAGATGGGACAAAAAGGGTTGCTGCTAGAAAATATTACATTGAATGATTGCGCGGAAGATGAACAGATGTGAATGTTATCAGTTATATGTTCAGAATAACAAATGACATTAAGGGCATCGAACAATACCAGGCATCGGAACCTACTAGTAAGGAATTCATGAAATTCATAAGAAATTCATGAAATTCATATGAAATTCATGAAATTCATAAGAAATTCATTCATTCATTCAGATATTTCCATAATATTTTCTACCCCTTTGAAAAATGTGCACCGTAATTGCGAATAACTTCGTTCTAGGGCATGATTAGTATGCAAAAGCATTAATCCGCCAATTAAAAATGTGATTGCATTCTAGACAAATTGGACCTGCAGAATTCCGAAATGAAAATCCAAGATGTCATAGAAAGAAAGTTCAAAAGTGATATACAATTGAACTCGTTTATAGCGCAGCAAATCTAGACTGCCAATTGAGATATTATGAGAATATTACGAAAATTTTAATTTTAACAACATTTTGTTGTAGATATCGTATCACAGTTGGTATCAACCCATCAATACTTTTTTATTCCAAAACAAAATCTTTGAAAATTCACTGTAAGGAAACCAACTTGTTTGAGATTTTTAACATGCATTTTAAAAAGATATTCATTATAGAGAGAAATTCATTCTACGTATGTGATATCTATAAATTCCTTATAGAGAAATTCGATTGTATAACAATTTAGTGATGCCAAAATTTATAACGGGTCATCCATTTTTTTGTGTTCTTAAACAAATCATGTTCTTTCAACTCTGTTGTTTTATATAATACCGAGTTATCCATTTTTCGGTTTCGAAAGTAAAGATAAATAAAACACACATAAGACGTGATTTCGATTAAACTTGTATTTCATTATAATGCCTAAAACTTGCCATTATGTACAAAATAAAATGTAATTTAAATGACCGCCTCTGTATTGATTGCAGCAGTGTATCCTGTTGAGATATTTTACAGCTTCATTTTCGAAAAACTACGGCCCAATGACATCAACATCGGTTTTTAAATGTAATATCGAGGTTTCCTAATTAAAACTTTTAAGTTAGTTAATACAGCCGTTCTGGACAAGATTGTTGCAAGTTGCAACATCATCAGGACCATCAATTTGTACTTTTACTATTGCGGCGGTGCTTTTAATTTTTAATTTTTTATTTGTTATAATAATTCCGATAGTAATAGCAATAGTAGTAGTCAAAATGTCGGTCGTCGATTGTCAAAACAAACATGTAGTCGGTACACAGATTTTGGCAGCAATTTATAATAGAATAAAAGTAAAAATAGTGACTTTTTATTCCCAAATTCGAAACATGTGCGCTTTGAAAAAATCTCCGATTAAAAAGTAGTATACTATGCTCCAATGTTTTGCAGAATAACTTAGTTTGTGTATGGAGATGAATGCATTATTTTCGAAGAATTTTGGTGTGCTGATCCCAACTGCCAAATATAGAAGAGTCTCAAATTAGGTTGCATGTAAAATCATCATTTAACAAACCATTATTTAAACACTTTAATGAATTCGCATACTTTAACAATCTTTTTAAGAATGTAAAAAGTCTGATTCCATTTCTTGGATATCCTTTAAAATTAGGTCTTAATGACATTTAATATTTAAAATGTATATCGAATATTTCACCGAATACTACCAAAGCTGGTACATATGGTTCAGTGACGAATTTGCTACGCAAACATGGCACATACCGAGTCACCCATTTTTCGGTTTCAATTAAAACACACAGAAAGCTACCATTTCGATGCAACTTTTATTGCCATTATGTACGAACTACAATGTCATTTAAATAACTACCTCTAGATTGATTGTAGCAGTGGAACCTTTAGATGCAGTTTTCCACCGCTTTTTCACAGATTTCAGACGGTGTCTCGGCGATAACTGGACGAATGTTGGTTTTCAAATAGTCCAACGTTTGGGGATTATCTACGTAAACACGGTCTTTGACACAGTCCTACAAAAAAAATCTAACGGCATTGATCTAGGTGGTTAATTGGCACGTGAAAATGCGCTGAAATTACGCTTTCTTGAAACTTCTTATGCAATAAATTTAAAATCGGTCGTATTGTGTGGCTCATAGGCACCGTCTTATTGAAAACACATATTGCGCGTTTCAATTGTAGACCAAAAAAAAAAATTGGTTATCATACAACCATAGCGCTCTGAATAGAAATTCGGTTATCCGCCACACTTTCCCTAACAGAAATATCATTTCGGCAGTGCCTAATTGCCATAATGCCCGGCCCTAACCATATCTGTAACGCTTCCAGTATCTTCAAATTTCTTAATAATCTTGCCAATTCCTCACACATAAGGTCGATTATGACGACCATAATCACCCGTTAACGCACGAAAAGTGCTCACGTTTCAATCACCACTTTTGTAGTAAATTTTAAATATTTTTACGCTTTTTTTACGTTCTTCGGTTGCTAAACGATCCATATTTGTAAATTGCAAAACTTTCACTGAATAAATAACTCTTCAGATGATCGGTATTTAACAGCTGACAGCCTTGCCAGACCGGCAGTTTTGGAATCACTAAATGGATAACCCTGTGTATAGATATGAAAAATAAAGTTTGCAAAACGAGAAATATAACGTCACTAAAATTTTATCAACATTTATTTTTACACTTCTTGATTGCGCATATTTATTATCACGTTTGATTCAGGAAGTTAGGTTAGAATTCAGCTAAATTGAACTAAAACACACCTAGTTATGCATGATTCAAATACTGGTATGAGTATCAGATTTATTAAGAATTTACATTTACATTGGTTAGAAGAACTCATATTTGATATATAACTCATTTTCAATTCTTTGCCATACGAAATGTAGTTAAAACCCTTAAAATTCCGATCCTTTTTTAATTGATAATTTTTGTCATTAACTTTTACTTATTCCATGCTTTTGGTCTGGCTACACTATTTTAGATTGATTCGAGGGGCTGTCCTTTATATTAGTCCTTTTTGCAACTGATAATAACAGCAATTAATAATTGCAGTATTGTTGTTATTAATTGCCTCCAGTTCACAGCATACTCGTATGTACATTGATCGCTTTGATATCGGTTACAACTTCTTATGGGGAAACTCAAATTGAGTAGTATGAACTCTCTAATGAGTAAACATCGGATGTTAGATATTCGCTGCTCTTCTTTGATTAGTAAACTTTTTTGATCTATTAAATATTTTCTTGTTTTGCCATTCTGTGCCAAGCATTGCAAAGTGACAAGAAACGCTAATGCTGTCTCTTGTTAGAAATAGAAAAGAAGATGCAATCATATTGCCTTGAATTTATAAATCTACAATAGATTCATCATGAGATGAGTCACGACATCGTCTCTTTAATTTTGCTTTATAAGCTGTCTAAAACAGTTAAAAATAATCGCCTATCAATTTCTATTGTTTCTTACAGACCACAATCGTATTTTAAATCAAACTACTGCGCAAACGTCTTCGAAAACCAACAGTAAACCGGAGACGCCAACGGAACTGCATGAAAATGGTGTCGGTCTAAATAACAATAACATAAATACAACAACAGCTGCCGCTACAGCTGCCACAGACAAATCTGCGTCAAGCATTAGGACCATTTCCAGGACGTCATCGCCCATTTTGTCCGCACACAGCACTAAGAAAACGACTCCCGCCTCGTCGCCAGCTGTAGCCAATTTTGTTGAAAAGGTTAGTACAAAACCTGTTTGTTTCAGTCGAAACAAAAAATAATTCGTATGCATTTGTTTTGTTGTCGCCGTTTTCGTTGTTGTAGAAAATCCAAAATAAATTGCACTATCCCTCGTCGTCATCGGCATCGTCGAGTACATCTCGGAAAACGCTGCTACACAAACAACATCAACAGCTGTCTGAGGACATTGCAGGAACTCCTTCGACAGAACCTGTCGATGATTTGCAACAATTGAAATTGCTTAACCGACACTCGTACAATGGAGCATTGAACTACGAGACATTTGAGCAGCAGCAAGTGGAATTGAAGCAGCTGCAACAACAAAATGAACACCAAACTAAGAGTACAGAAGCTCTAGCAGTGCTTCTGCAATATCTGGTCTATGATGTAAGTATTTGAAATATGTACTCGCATGTTCAAGCGTACCAGTCGAGAGTCATTTCATATCGAATGCATATCATATTACTGGATCCTGAATATCACAAAGTTAAATGGCGTTATTTGAGCTTTAGAAAGTTTGTATGGGGTATTTCACATATAAAGCTACCAGATAATAGACAAAAAATCAACAGGGTTATTCTTTAATATGCCCCAATCGGAAATTAAATGAATCGATTTTATTGTAGAATTATTTCGCAAATGGGAGTTTCAAGTTTCACTTTCACTTACGGAGCCAAATAGAATAAAAATAAAATATCTTTTCTATGAAGAGCGAGCCGATTCGTGAATAGCATTATTTAAATCAAAACTAGGGAGTGCAACAAAGTATGAATTGTTTATATTGAGCGAAAATTTAAATTCTAATGGGTCTTAATGTGTTGTTTTCAGAAATATTAGGTTGTTTCGCTATCGTGAAATATTTCTGATCATACGTTAGAAAAATTACTGATTTCTGAATATTTGACTGGCAATATTTACGAACTCGATGATGATGCCAAATATGTGGACAAATATATGAACATTAAAAATAAAATAAACAAAGGTTTTAAAACTTCATTTTCTTTGATTTTGATGCTGCCTGACAAATGGCTCTTAAATAAGTTGTAGGTTTTGTTTGGTTCGAATTTTACGATGTTCCGAAGTTGACCTAGTGAAGCAATTTTGGAATGGAAATGGTGTTACAGGTGCAGTAGCTTGAGAACGCGGTACATGAACGCGGTAAATGAACAAACGAGATGTCATTTGTAATATGTTGAGTCCCCCTTTAGGATTATCTGTAAATATGATCATGTTCTAACTGTCGATGACCTCCTAAATTCGGTCAATATCCTTTATCCTTTATCAAAAAATCATATTTTGCGTTTCCTAAAATTATTTTTTGATAATTGTTCTCCATTTTTACTAGATGTAAACATTTTGGAGTAGGTGAATTTTTCTTTAGCTTACAAAATAATTTTAAACCTTTAAACGATTTAAATGTTATACAAAATTCACGAGGCGGGGAGGTTTATTTGAAACCCTTCGCTTTCGGTAGGCTTGCAAAGAGTAATGGAAAAAAAAGTTAAAAACTAAAAAGAATGGAAAGGGAAGATTTACGAACGGAAAATAATGGAAGTATAGAGAATTTCAGGAGAGGAAGGAAAAAAATGCATTTGAGAGGCGGTGGAAGAGGATGAAGATAAAACATTAATTAACAATTAAACAAAAATTAACGATTGCGATGGGTTTGAAAGCTGCAAACGTTTTGCTGGGGAATTTACGTCATTTTAGATTAATATTGTTATTTTACAATATTTAATCGATTATTGTTCTTTATTCAAATATCTTCATAATCATCTACAAATGGTATAAGCATTAGACATTTTAGATTGTGAATTTAATTTTGTGCGAACTTTCTCAACATCGGTAGGACGTAGTTGCCAACTACTCACCTCCTAGAATGGAATAACAACAAAAATGCATCTTTCCATATCTGTAAAAAAATAACTTTGCAATGCCGCCCTTATGGCGTCGTCATGGATATTTCAAATATTCCGTCGTATAGTAAGCCATTGATGGGTGTTTACAAATTGATACTTTAGTCCAGGTATGATAGTAATTCGTTACATTCAAGTGTATTTGGAAAAGTCCTTCCTTCAGATGTCCGTTTAAAATTTTGGTGTACTACACACATAAAATTTTACTACTTCCACACTATCTCGGTCTGCAAGATGCAAATATAAAAAAATTCAACTTTAATGCATCGTTTCAAACTCCTTTAAACTCCTTTGGAATCAATTGTCATTAAAATATTTTACTACTGGGCACACTTTACCTTTTTTTCCTGTCATCAGCGACTGTAGTCATCAAAATAATAAAACTTTACAGTCATACTGTCATACTCATAACTGTTAACAAATGAATTCAAATCTACATAGTTTCTGCACCTTTTAAGGGATAACGTGGAAGATGGTAGACTACTTTCGACTAATTACACAGGGTGGCGCAATAGAACGTGCATATTTAAAAAATAGATTAAAAAATATATGCAAAAGGTATGGTTAAAGTAAGTCTAAGGCATTGTAGAGTAATAAATGGAGTTTATTTTTTAAAAATAACATCATCTAAATAGTGACCTTCTCTACGACGGCACTTCTCTATCCGCAAAAGAAAATTATTGAAAACTTTCTTCAGTAATACTGGTGTAATGGCTGCCATTTCACCACGGAAATTCTCCTTGAGCTGAACGATGTTTCTTTGATTATTACTGTAGACTTTGTGTTTGAGGTATCCCCACAAAAATAAGTCAAGAGGCGTCAAGTCTGGACTACGTGGGGGCCATGGGATATCACCTCTTTTCGAAATCAGTCTGCCAGGGAACATCTGCTTCACCACCGCCATGGAGTCATTTGATGTGTGACAGGTAGCTGCATCTTGTTGGAACCAAGTTCTGGAATTCACTATTCTTGAACTTTCAATTTCTGGAGCCAAAAATCCGTCCAACATCTCAACATAGCGTTCCGTATTATCCGTGACGTTTTGGCTCCGCGCATTTTTGAAGAAAAAAGGACCAATTATTCCTCTGCCAGAGATTGCTGCCCATGCTGTCACTTTAGGACTATGCAATGGTTTCTGGACTTTGATTTTGGGATTTTCACTGTTCCAGTAACGACAATTTTGACGGTTTACGAACCCATTCATAAGGAAATGAGCCTCGTCAGAGAAAAAGGTATTATCAAAATTGGAAAATCGATTAAGCATTTCATTAGCAAATGCGAGCCTTGCTATGAAGTCAGACTCTTTCAATTATTGTGTTAATTGCAGCTTATATGGATGCAGTTTAAGATCCAATGTTAAAATTCGTTGCAAAGTTCGTCGCGATAATTGTAAGACAGACGATCTCTGCGAGTCGACATTTGTGGATTTCCTCGTACTGACTCCATAACTCTCTCAACATTGTCTTCGGTCCTAGATGTTCTTGGGCGACCATTTGCTTGTGGTTTAAATGTTGAACCGGTCTCTTCAAAACGCTTTACCCATATTTTAATTAAATTAGCACTCGGAGCTTCACTAATTCGCCGTAGTCTATATTCAGCACAATATAGTCGTCTAGTAGCAATATATGAATGAGAGTTCTCGTAAAATGCGTGCACGCAAAATGCGCTACGCTTCCCGTCGAAGTAATTCATAGCGACTAAAACTCCATGAGCCCGCCAACCCAACGAAGTAGGCGGGCGGGCCCCGCCCGCGCCCTTTTTACACGGCAAAAAAAGATGATGCAATATGCACGTTCTATTGCGCCACCCTGTATTTGCTTTTTAATATTTTCTAAGATATGTTTATAATAAAAACTAATAACTAACTAATAGCCGGTTTGAAATCTACAAACATTTTTTGAAAAAGGATCTCTCATTTATCATTTAGTTTCAATAATTAAGGGCGGATTAGAATGAATCTCAAATACATTACAGTTCTCCTAATATCAGTGCAGACTATTTCGAAAAATGGGGAGGTTATGATAATAATTTTAATACTGTTAGTACTATAGTTAGTGCAATTGTTGTCACTCCGAAAATATTATTTGCAGATAAACATTCCGAAAAGAGTAAAAATATAGCTTTTTCGAACTTTACATTATGATATCTCGAAAACTAGAGCCAATTCAGAAATTTTTTTCCAGTTTAAGTATCATCATAGTTGGGTTAATTAACTTCCGATTTCAAATCTTTGGTAAAAAAGTAAAGTTGAGCTGTGTAATGTTCACGACTGTGACAAAATTTTCAAACGTCCATTAAATAATGAATTCGAACAAACATTTTTGAAAAATTTCAGTTCTCCATTTCACAGAAGAATTTGACAAATTGAATTGCAGCCAAGTTCAGCTATACTCGTATAAGATATAAAGTCCGGATTAGAGTTTTTAAATAGCTATCAAAACTATTTTAACTCCAGGTCTACGGCACTTTCGTATGCCATTCAACCCCAAAAGCAAACTGCCTAACGTACAGGCTGGGGTACCAAATGCGCTACTATAAGAAATTCAAATAACTTTTTTTTAATCAATGTATTTCATTTATATATATATATATATTTTTTTTTTTTGTGTAGAAAATTTAATTTTATTTTATAAGTAAATGGTTTCGAAGATGATAGACCGTAAATGATCTTCATGCTCATTTACGCATATGCGACAACCGGATCAGAAAATTATTCATTGCGGTATTGCCTCAATTAATGTTTTAATGGACTGCTTCAATTCAGTCAAATTCTTTGGTTTCGTTTTGTACACCTCGTGCTTGACATAACCCTCTAAAAAAGATCACATCAGGTGCTCAGAGGAAAGTGGAGTTTTTGAATATTAATTTGTTTAGGAATTTTCAGGGGGGTTACGCCATAGCCGGTTTGCCTAGGTGTGCAGTTGTTCCATCTTGATGGAACCAAATGCTGTTGAAACGGACATGTCTTCGGCGCAGTTTTAGGTAAAAAAACTCCTTCAAAATCTTTAAATAACTGTCCACATTGACATTGACATTGTGTTTATAGTATGATTCGTGCGCCACCCTGTGGTTTCATCGGAATGGAATGTAATGCTTTGCAGTTTAGTTAGATTTGTGGGTATGGTTATACGAAAATACTAAAAAAAATGCGTAGGTCCATCCAGTTAAAGTTGCTTTTCCAAAACTAAAGACAAAACAAAAAAAAACATTTTTATCCAGTAATTTTTGTTATCACATAAAGAAACCATTGTTTACATTTATTTCTTAAATATTAGTTCTTTCAAGTTTGGCCATAATTTTGTTTAACATGGTCATTTCCGAGAAATATTGACTTCCAAATAATAAATCGTTTTAAAGCATTTGCTATTACTTTCCGCCTTGTTTTAAGTAGTGGGTATCCATTTCTTCTACAATACCTTTTTTCGGAGTTGCCAAATAAACTCAAAGAAAAAGCGTCATTTCATTTTTGTATAACAGTTTTGGAAGAATGTCTTAGTTATTTTCATGTGAAAAATGTTCAACACTTATAGAAAATGTAGTGGATGATGTCGATACAACTTTCAAAACAAAGGTGATTGCCTGTCAAGCAGCATTCCTTATTATCCCATCTATGTCTTTTTTCATCAATATTATTTATTATAATAGCCAAAAAATTCAACATTAAAATTCCAATCTTTTGTTATCTTGGTTTTTTTAATGAGTTTCCGTAATCCAGCCATTTAAGTGTACCCCGAATGTACTCTAATCCGATCCTTGGAGACTGGACCAACATTGTATAATTATAGCAACGAAACCCTTTTTGTCGTTTTTTTTTGCTGTCTTTAATGAAATAACAAAAGGTGATCACAGATGCACTGCGGCGAGTTTAGGTAAAAATCTGTACACGAATCCTGTTGCATTTGATAATAAGGTTTTGTATTTGCATTACTATTTTGTGCAGTGGGCAAAGATATATATATGTAATGTACTCGTACGAGTATGTCAAATAAGCGGTAAGGAATATGTTCAATTACCAGTCTCAAAGAGATGGAAGAGTTGTGGTGTTGAAACAGGTGTTAAATAATGTTTGTTTTTATCGGAAATATGGGATAATCTTCAGTTTCCTTCTTTGTTTTACTTGTGCATAGATAGGTATTTATACTTAATACTCCTCTTTACCTGCGATTTTTATTAATCTTGAATATTATAGTTTGAGCATTTTCCAAAGAACAGTTTCCTGCTATCCAATGCAAACTAATTATTAATATTTTAATTACTTCTCATCTCATCTCATCATCTCTCTCATTGATGACATTAGGATTAGTGTGTGGAGGCATTTTTCCAAGCGTTGATTAGTTTTGTTACAGTTTTTCTCTTGCTGTAAATTATTTTTATTTGGTATCTAAACATTTGCAGAGCCAATCATTTTGCAATTGACTTTGGCAGTGTCTTATTTCAAATTGTAGACAGTCATTTGATGTAGCACTTGGTGATGGAGTACAAATCATCATGATAATTTTGTCACTAATTTTGTCTTGTCCAGAAACTGTTTATGCTTTTCCTATAAACTTTAGAAGAACGAAAAATGAATACTCGTATTGTCGTATACGTTCTGTACTTCCATTACTATCATTTTTACTTAGTTTTCAAAGAAAACTGATGTTCATGTGTGATATTCATATGTTCAATAGAAAGCCATTTGCAAATTAAAGATTTTCCAAAAGCAGAAAGATAATTTGTTCTCTTAATTTCGTCCATATTGCTCAAAACAAGTGAATAATTTCATTTATTTGCTGCCCGTACTATTTCGCCAAAGGGACAGTATTTTATAGACTGAATAGAGAATTAACTGCGAATGACCAATTAGAGCAAATCATAACATATATATTGTCATATTGAAAAAATGACAGCATACTGATAAAAGTTTGATTCATTATCAAAAAAACTGAACCGTTTATATTAAAAAAAACTGTAGTTCTTTAAATCTGTCCGTTGCCTTAAAATTGCTGTAAATATTGGGGAATTTTTACACATTTTGATTTTTGTGGGAATGGCAAATTTTGCATTTTTAATATTAAGGGAAATAACAGTTAACGCAATAATAGATGGCGGTTTGAAAAACGCTTTTTGTTTGAAAAAAAAGAGAACATTTCTAAAATACATTAAGCGCATTGTTTGTTTCATGAGGTGCCTGTCATCAACGTATTAAACAAATTTACTACAGACATATCTGTCTTCGTGTATAGAGTATTCGTATGTAATAATATAGTTCGATTAAGTGACTATCAAAAATATTAGATGGTCAAATCGACTTGCAGACAAATGCATCGAGAAGTCGAATAATCGACAAGTCTAGCAAAAGATTCTCAAGTTGACGTTCGAAATCGTAGTTAAACAATAAGTTCCCTTTAATAAGTCTGAAAATAGCATAGCTCATGAAAGCTCTCCCATTTATCATTCATGACTTGCAAAGGCATTTGTTTTTTATCCAAGTGCTTGATAATTTTTAGAAACCGCCACATTGCATATCTGTTGAAAAATAAACATTTTTTGGTTTCAAAAGCAAAGTTAAATAAAACAAACATGAAGTTTTGATTTCGATGAAACTTTTGTTTCATTATAATGCTTGGACCTCGTCATTACAGTTAAATGACCACCTCTGGATTGGTTGCAGCAGCGGATCCTTTTAAGATTCTTCCAGTAACATTTTCAAAAAATTACGGCCCATTTACACCTCCAGACCATAATGCGCACCAGACAGTCCCTTTTCCCGGATGAAATGGCTTTCCCACAATCACTTCTGTATTCCCCGAGCCCCATATGCGACATTTTTGCTTGCTGACGCAACCATCGAGTGCGCAATGATCTTAATCGCTGAAGAAAATTTCATTCGATTAAAAGTCCACGTTGAAGTTTTAACTATTTTTACACATTCAGTTGTTAAACGATCCATATTCACAAATGCAAAACTTTTACTAAATAAATAACACTTCAGATGACAGGTATTTAACGACTGACAGCCTCGCCCTACCGGCGGTTTTGAAACCACCCTATATTAAGATAGTGCAATGCAAATATAGATCAAAATAATCATCCTTTCTTGCGTAATGTTCCGTTGTTTGCTTTTAAATTTTCTGATAAAAACCAGACGCCAAGATTATTGCGTTGATTTCTATTTCGAAAATATAGTGTTACAAAAGAATTAGAAGTACTATTACTTTTCCTAATTTGTAAATTTTATACTAAACTTTTTACAATTCTGCGATGTCATTCTTTTGGTGGGCATTTCGTAACTTTGATAAATGTAGGGGCATCATTATTTGCAGTTCTTAATAGAACATTTTATCTATTTATTATAGAGTTTGGGCCTTATCACTGTCCTTGCTAATGAATTCAAAATCGTATCGAATGAAGTTACGACATGCTTGGATTATGACTTTCGAATTTTTTTTTTTTTTTGATTAAATGATTATGATTATATTTTAATATTTTTATTCCGGCTATTGATTTATAATTTAACATTTCCATCGAAATCTTCGCATCAGGAGAGCATTGATTAAGGTCTTGTTTTTTAATTTTTCGTAGTTTATTACAAAGATTCTAGGATAATGGTGAATTTGTGAGAGATGTGCAGAAGCTTTTTGCAAAACTTAGTTTTTGTTAATGCTGTCTTTGGCTTAAAGTGTCAATTTTATTGTTTTGTTATATATATATTCAAAAGAATAGTTTTTTTTGCAAAATTTGTTTTGTTTCATGAGATATAACCAAATACTCGTAAGTAAAAATTCTGTTTGTTACTAGTGGCATTCTAAACTTAGTATACCCCTTCTCATGGTGGTGCCAAAATATTTTGAGTTTATTAATCGTGAGCCTGGCATTCTTAAATTAATGTTCAAAAACCCTAATTTTTATTCTTAAATAAAATTCACCATGTTCATGATATTGAGGAAAAAATATGTGTTAAAAGTTTACAACATAGCCGAATTTAAAAATTATTTGCCCACGATTTTATTGCCATTTTTGATGCAATTTTTATAAAATTTAGCGACCAATCGGCTAACTGTTATATAAATTTAGAAAGTCCTAAGACTTTCAAGGTTACAATATATACGTTAGGTCGAGAATCCTATAATAGGTTAAAATGGGAATGGATAATGCAAAGGTTTCCATGAATTGAAAACTGAACATCTATTGTAGTTGAAGAATTACATATGTATATATACTTTATATGAATTTAACTCAAAATAACTATTTCAATTTACATTTAAATTTGTGAATATTTCTTAAATAATCCAGGAAAAAAATGAGTCATTCCAAAGAATAGTATTTTCACAAATTCCACAAATGCTATATGAAAATAGTTTCCATTTTTTAGAAAGATTTTTTAGTTATACCAATGTGTCCGACGAAATAAAGACGTTTTAAGAGTAAGAATTTTGTACAATTTTAATACTTTTTTTTGCATCAGATGCAAATACTTAAATTTCTTTTAAAATGTGTTTAAAATATTTGTTAAATTAATCAGATATAAGAATTCTTATGAAAAGAAGCAAAATATCATAAAAGTGATCTAAAGAGTTTTCATTGCTATAGAGGTTGTGGTAAAAAGACAGTGGTAAAAAGACAGGTGTCGAAAACAACAGCATTCCTTCTATGACAAGCTCATGTAAAATTCATCGATGGTTGTCCATTTTTTTCACTTCTAAACCACGATCAGCGTGTCTTTTTAACTTCCCTGGATACTCTTCTTTTACTGAGAACAAACACAAATGTAAATTGAAGTTACTATTTTGAATTAAATTCCGACAAATATAACTATGAAATTGTCCAGCTCATCAAAGTTTTCTTACAATTTAACCAACAAAGGACCACATATCATAGATCTAAACGCTTTAATGGGCAAGGACTTCTCAAAATTTTAATTAACATCTTTTTTTTATTAAGCAGTCGGAAATAAAATTCAATTTTTGAAAGACGTCTAATGTTGAAAGGACGTGTAAAGTCTCTAACTACATTTTTCCCGTTCCTCTCTCTCAATCTCTCTTCTTCTCTATATCTCTCTCCTTTCCTCTCTCTCTCCTTTCCTCTCTTTCTCTACTTTCCTCTCTCTCTCCCCCTTCCTCTCTCTATCTCTCTCTCTCATTACAATTTGTAGTTTTAGTTACATGAAATTTGCAAATGTTGATAGGAGACTTATATACACCGCGCTAGATCAGTAAATGCTATTCATTAACATAATGTAGTTAAGGCTAAGTTGTCGCTTACTGATTCTACTGTACCATTGAGCCAAAACGACTTCATAGTCAATGCCGCTCATACTCGTACTATTGGTAATTACCAGCCATATCTGCAGTCATGTCGACTCAATGCGGTCGCATAAATTCCGACAGCTGTAACATTTTCATACAGTTCGCCGTAGCTGACGGATTATGGCACAAACAAACTGATTGTCGAACTCTCTAAGGATCCATAACCATATAACATTACATTAACATCTTTGTAAAACATTCACACACATTCACTATGATCCGAGTGCTAATCTAAAATTGATTAACATTTAGAAACCCTTTCAAATGACCTTCTGTTTTCTAGCTTAACATTTAACTGGTTTCCACATAGTTCGAAAATTATGAATGCACGATCCTAGTACAAATATTTTGGGTTGTTTTCACTCGTGAGGTGCTTTTGGTTATTTCTAGAAATGTCAAACCATTTTCGTTGTTGTATTAAAGCCGATTGTTTCCAAAAAAAAAAAATCTTATGTTAATAATTATTTATATGCCAAAACTGATCATTACAAGAATATTGATACGACAATGGACGTACTGCCAATGCAGCTTTCTGAAACTGCTTTAGACATAAGACCGTCGTATTTTGAATGGAAATGGTTTTGCAAATTGTTCAATAAATAAGTGGAATAATAAAGAGTAGGCCGCGACTTTTATTTTGTTTGGGTTTTTGCTTTTTGTGCAATCTATTTCGTTTAGGTTTTTGTGAACATAAACAAACAGTAAAAATTGAAATTCTACATTCCTTACTGACTCCCAAGAGCTGCCATCTGATTTTGATTGTGTTAAGGATTTAAAAATGGGCCTTGCTTTCTTTCCTTCCAAAGGCTTCAATATCCTAAATATTAAATTAAAAGAAAGGTGTCTGTCAAAACCTGTCTACACTTCAGTTACGAAATATCGCAGAATATTTGTAGTATTGGAATTTGCAGTTTAAAACATTAAAATGTGGCCGAAATCTTAAGTTTAGGGAATAAGAAAAAGAAAATTGATTGTTTATCGATATGGAATTGCCAATATTAGGTAATTTGGATATGAGGATTTTAAATTTTCTCTTATTTCTCTTATGTATGAAATACAAATTGAAGAATTTGTGAAAAAATTATGATTATGGCAATTTTTATGAGTTCATTTCAACCAACCGCAGTCTAGCTGCCTTTGACGATAAAAAAAATTTATCATCGCAGATTATTGCGTCATATAATAATTGCAGATTTGTGTGTGTTAAAGATTATGGTCTCAAAATATAGAAGTATTCATTTTTCGGTTTTAAAAACAAAGTCAAAGAAAACAAACATAAAGCTATGATTTCGATGAAACTTTAATTTCATTATAATGCTTGGATCTAGCCATTACGTGCGAAATACAGCGTCATTAAAATTACCGCCACTGGATTGGTTGCACCAGTGGATTTTTTTAAGATAATGCGCCATGCCATAATGCGCACCAAAGAGTCATTTTTTCGCATGCAATGGTTGTTCCACAATCATTTCTGGGTTCTTCGAGCCTAACATGTGACAATTATGCTTGTTGACATAACCACCGAGTGAGAAATAGACTTCATCGCTAAATAAAATGTTGTTCGATTGAAAACTACGTTTGAATTACTACTTTTGTAGTAAGCTTTAACTATTTTTATCCCTTCTTCGGCTGCTAAATGATGCATATTCGTAAATGGCAAAGCTGTCGCTAAATAAATAATAGGTATTTGACAACTAACAGCTTTGCCAGACCAGCGACTGTGACGCCACTAAATGTATAACCCATACATAGTATTTTTTGGATTTCTCCATGAGATGCAAATGGGAAATAACTGCATATAATCGAACAATTTTTAACGCAGTTCTGAGCATTTGAAATTAATATATTGACTGACTTGCCGAAGAAAGAGCAATATTTTTTGTCCACAAATTAGTGGCTAAAGTAAATTCTCGTCAAACGCACCTAAACCTCTTTAATTTTTGACATCATATTAAAAAAATTTTCGCTGCACCATATCTCAGTAACTACAGATGACATAAAGACACTGTAAACGCCTTTTGTTGTTGTTGGGAAATAACTCATCAGTGCACTTTGCTACTGTCGCCATTGCTGCAGTGCCTAATGCGTTTTTGTTTCCTTTTTGCATACCTTAACTCTGCCTTTTCGAAGGAGTTTTGCTTACCAGACTGTTTTTATCCTCTCTCAAAGATACAAAGATACCGTCGCTGGCAATACTCAATATGTGTCGGTTCTCCCACCTCAAAGAAGGCTAGCTTCATGACCTTCTTGCATTTGAGTGAGTAGAATCTGGATTTTTTTTTTGTGACAACCTATAATACGCTTCGGAGTTTTTAATGTACTTCTTTGGATAATTTAAATAAAATCCCGATCTGGAATCGATGTATTCGGCCACCATATACATACAAGTATACTGATATAAGGATACGAAGAAACCAAGGACTTTTGCACGCATAGTTTTACATTCTACTGAGTCCCTTAAGTGCAGTCAGCGAAAGTGTCACAAAAAACTTGCATAACTGGTTTTGATGACTACATTTAGTAACTACTACGCGGGACTTACATTGATTGAAATAGTTTCATGTATTCTGATCGCTTCTGCCAAATTTACTCTCTCCTTCAACGTCAATCTAATTTGAATTCCTATAGTCAATTATACAATTAACTAAATTCTATTATTAATTATACAGTTAACTAATAGACGTAATGTATTTTGAAGGCGATTCAATGTCTGGTAGGTCCCTTGTTTCAATTGAACAAATATTTTCTTCGAATTCACCTCCAAAAATTCTTCTCTTTTGCTGCTAATGAAGTTAGGAGATGCCTTCAAAGTACAAAGGACGAAATGCATTTACGAATGAGAATGCAAAGAAACAAATTTAATTCTCTCGATAGTTCGAATTTTACTACTCTCAGATATGACCGAGTCCTTCGGTTGTAGTGGTGTGTGTGCTCAGGAGATATTGCTCTCCTTTAGATAACGATTGTGGTGATGATCCTTAACATCTACCTGCTACATGCATGGTGTGTAAGGCATAAATAGGCAGTAGCGTCACAGGTAGACAGCAGTTCATCATCGATCGCCAAGTGTTAAACACTGTCGTTGTTCGTCATCGTTACAAGGAAATCACGGCTTTTTTGTTAGTCCCGTTTGAAAAAAATTTAGTGTAAAGATTGTGCCATGTTCGATAAATTTGTGTTTCCCAACGAAAATCTTTCGGACGAAACTAATGAATTCGATTCGATTTCGTCGTTGTCGCCCACTATTTGCTCCTTTGCCTCAGATCACACAGGTTCTTCTACAATGGTAGGTCATCCAGAAGAGAGCATTTATTGCAAATTGCTTGGGATTGAACGATGTTTTATATGTAAACTAACACAGTTCGTATTTTTCATATTTATCTTTACAGTTGGACGCATTTGCCTGTCCGTCATTAAAATCGGAAAATGCTACAGCAAAAGATAAATTGCAGAAGACATTATTATTGCTGGATGAGGCTAAGAGTGTTTGTTCCGAACTGCAGGATCAACTGTGCGACAAAGATGCTTACTACGTACAAAGAGAAAACGATTTGCAGGCGTTGCACCGCTGTGAATTGGATAAAGGTGAGCAGCGATCCTTAAATTAATGAAATTTCTTTGGAATGCCCTAATTTTTGTGCATTTTCTTGCAGCTCGTACGAGTCTTATGGAATTCCAGTCACTGGCAAAGAAACAAGTGTCCGAATTGCAAACTCAGATGGATTCTTATCGCGCCGAAACCGAGCTTAGGTTGTCAGAGAAGCAGAAATGCTTGGCAAATGCAGAAGAACGTGAGCTATCGTTGCAGCAACGTCTGCAAGCCCTTGAGATTTCTGAGCAAGAGTTGAAAGAAAGAATCACGCATACAGAAAGCTCCTACGCCAGTCGTTTGCAATTGTCCACCGAGCGTGAGCAGGAATTGGTAGAACGCCTCAAGTCTTTGACTAAGGAACTGGACAAACTTAAGGCATCGAAGGAAAGCAGCGAGCGAGATCTGAGGGATAAACTGAATCTTTCGCATGATGAAATCTCTATTCTGCGAACCACGCGGCGTAGTCTGAATGAAAACGGCGTTGGGTCTCCACGAAACACATCATCCTGCTCGGCGGTAGGCAACATGGAAATGTCTCGGCTTCAAAGCGAGGCCGAAAGTCTGAGGTGTGTGCTGGAGTTGAAGCAAAAGGAAATCTCAAAGTTGACCAAACAAAATGAAGAGTTGCTCAGGGATGCGGACGAGAAGCTGGCATTGCAGGCCAAGATATCCTTGTTGGAATCGAAAAACGAAATGCTGCATTCGGAGTTAGAAATCAAGTCGGAGAAAGAAAAGTAGGTATTTTGAAACACGTAAGACTTTGAAAATACTAATATTGTAATATTTGTTAATAGGGAATACCTGCGACAGATTGATGAAATCCAAAAGGCCTACAGTCACGAAACTGTCAAGCGTACCCGACTTTCGTACGACAACGAAGCTCTGCAGTGGCAACTAAAGCAGCGCTCGGAACAATTGCATATTGTGGAAACAAAACTCCATGAACTGTCATCTCATGAAAACTCGTCAGCATCTTTAACCAATCGTTCCGCATTGAACGGTTCTGCCTTAACCTCTTCCACACACATGGAAGACATTTCACCACCCACGTCGCCAGTCATCAAGGGCGTCATCGAAAAGAACGACTCTGTGTCGTGGGTCCTGGAAATGGATGATGAAACCCCGGAAGTGGCCGCATCCAAGATGGTCAAACGGGCCGGCTCATTCAGATCCGCCGAACGTAGCCCCTCCACACGGCGCCAATTGTCCGTCAGCGCTAGTGCGGCACAAAATAGTAATTCTAGTTTATTGGATGCAGCTGGGCCCAATCCCCTTTCCCAGTCTATGTCCGCCACCTCAGTGATAAGAGAACATTCCAAAGTTGAAACAAATGAGTTTAATAATAGATCCCATCCCCGTATACGCTCAAAGTCAGTCAGTGTGAAGACTTGCGAAGGCTTACAGCCGCAGAAATTAGCGCCTGCAAAATTATCCCGGCAGCTGTCGTCGGGTAGCGCACGGAAAGGAGCTGAAGTGACGGCTTGGAATGAACCTCTAACGACCAGTTCCCCCTACATTAGGCCCAGGTCTTCGACCATGAAAATCGATAATGAACATCAAGAGGAGGTTCTGTTCAGAAGGAGCAATGCCAAACTTATCACTTGTGACACCTCAGGCTTGAACAAAGGTGAGCGACTGGAAATGCGCTCGCTGCCCTCTCATCCCTCTGTGCAGGATTTGAAGGCCATCAAGAAGTGTCAAGAGATTCAGGAATCTGCGGGAGAAGCAATGGTTTCTGGCACAAATTCCGAAGATGAGAGCTGCTCTGCTTCTTCGGATGACGTTGTTAGTACTGCCTCTTCGTCGGCAAATTCGGACTCGACCACTTCTTCTAATCAAATTAAAAACTCTCGCATGTCCTTTGAAGAGGTCCTGCTAATAGAAAAGATCAACAGCTTGTCGGGAACACCCATGGAAGTGAGCTGGTCGGAAGACGCCGACGGCGTTACTAACAGTTCTACGCTATGACACGACATAGGATGCCATGGCATGTACGAGGTCCAAGAAGATGAGGATGAGGACAGTTTCTAAACTCCGATGAAAAAATGGAATGCGAATCTGCGGCAACACGTTCAATACAAATCTCAACCCGTAGCGGGGGGATGACATTAGGGGGGTGTTACGATTGCGCACCCGAAAACGTTGCTTTCCACGGTTTTGGCCTACCAAAAACGAGCTCTTAACATTTCTACCTATCCGGAGTTCCCTGATTTTGTTTGTAGTTGGATTGAATGGCGAAGGCGATGGTGATAATGGAAGTGCATGTGTGTATGTGTGTGTTAGAGTGTATTTAAGAGCCCGTGTGTGCACGAGGACTTCAAATCTACGATATCTGATAACCATTAATTAATCCCTTGGTGCGTTTAGAATGAGAATTTATATTAACACTTTTAACTCTAATACAATTTATGTTTAGCTAACTTTTACTTTAAAAAATTATATATTTTTTTGGAAATTTGCTAAATGTACATATTTTACTTATTTGTGAATTTTTGGCATAGAAAATATGAAAACCCAAAAGCTCTTATCTTACAAAGAACTCATAATAAAAATCAAAAGAGAAGAAAAAACAATGTTAGATGTGTAAAAACATGAAACAAACATCGTTTGCTCTAAGTAAGTGATTGAAAGGACGCAGTTCGTGCACCCTCCCCCAGCTTTGTTTGATTCTTCGTAGAAGCAAAAAAAAAAAAAAAGAAAGTAAAATAAAAAAAAAATACGTTGTATATTTCATCCAATCCAGATGCGACATGAACTTGAAGCCGTCTGTAGGGTAGTATGATTTGAAAGGCACCAAAAAGTAATTATAAAATTTGGTATTAGGCTAACGCAAATTTACTGTAATCAGAAATTATTAGGCTCCCACCACGCAAAGTACAGGATAACGTTTTGTCTCGATAGTGATTAATCGTAATGATTTCATTTAAACGTCTGTTTTTGTTTAGCATTCAAATCATGTAGCTATTAGGATTTTGTAAATTAATATCTATTATTTGTTTTTAATAGGGATGTGCGATTATTTGATTAATCAGTCAACTCGATTAAATAAAATTCGGATTAACAAATTGATTAATCATGCATTTGGATTAATCATATTTGCGATTAATCAATTAGTCGTTATTTTGATTATTCATGATTCGTGTTTAATTGACTAATCGAACAATTGAACAATCAAAACTTGAATAATCAATTATATTGTATTTCACATTTTATGTTGTGTGCCAGCCACCCGAAAGGTTTTATTACATTTTCTTTTTGATACATAAAAAACATGTTTTTTTGATTTTTCTATCTTCTTGTTTCCATATACAAAATGTTTGAATTTTGAATAAATTATTCAAATTTTATTTATCAAAATAATCTGAACTTTAGATTAATCGATTAATTAATAAACACATATAATTAACTGATTAAACGCACGTCCCCAGTTTTTAGTTTTAAATAACAGCTTTTATTCGTTTCATTTGATATATTCCCATTAACACAAAACAATTGAAACGGATAATGTATAGTATCTTGAGATCTACTTGAGACCATGGCTGATCTTTTACCCAACAAGGGGAGAAATTTATGTGCAGATGTTGGCGGAAGACCAAAAATATAAATGATTGAAAGGCAAAAACAATACAAATTTGTAAGTCCAGTTTTTAGTTTTGTACTTCTTTGAAATGGGTTCGTTTGTACATGATACGCCTCAGTCGAAGATGTAAATCAATTACATTGTTCATAGCCGACTTAAGACCGCTACTTAATTAGCAAGCTACATTGCATTGATAGAAGCATATTTAGAATTCGTTAATTGTTTTTCTTTCTGTTCCAAAAAATGATATCGCTCATATTTTTAGTTAGTTTTAACTAGCCTTATTTTTAGTTTATTTTAATATTATTCCTAACTTAATGATTAGATAGGCAAATGTCAGCATCTGCATATGCGCCAGCGGATACAACATTCGTATTGCAAAGTATAAAACAAAATGTATTGACCATCACTTTCGACTTCTGAAGCCTTCCCTCAAGACATCATATATTATATAATCCAAATACTATAATGTGTGTGTGTGTGTGGTATGAACAATTTAGAGGTCTCTGCCTAATTTATTATGAGTACATGAGTAGTAAACACAAAGAATGTTACGATAAGAATAGCAACAATAATATATCTATTAATAATTTATGAACAAAAAGTATTTTGAAAAAATAAATAACAAATATAAACAGAATAAAATAAAGAAGAGCATTATAATTGTTTTGAAACACGATAATAAAACTGATGTTTTAAATTCCGTTTAAAGGCTTTACAGGGGATATTTAAAACGCCAATATCATACATTGTGCTGGATCATCCGAATCTGGTTTACAAAACTTGTCCATCATATGTTTAAAAATTTTGAGATTGGAGTTTCAAGTGCAAAAATGATGCAACAAAATCGGGCAGCTGATATCAAAAAATAAAGAGATATGGATCACAAAAGACATGTTGGAAATTAAGATTTGCGAGAAATAACGTGATAGACACTTGAATGTTCCTTTTTTTAAATCAATGATTTTTCTCTTTGCAAGTAATGTAAACTTAGATAAATGATTTGAGTGGAAATTTGCAGATAAAGAAGGCCATAAAGAATAATAAGCTAAGCTAATAAAATTAGTTTTTAATTTTCGTAATTTGATTTTG